>JBBBVT010000014.1:1518297-1532516 GCA_037177035.1 Craterocephalus eyresii
GGATGTTTTACTTTTAAAATATTATGCTTTTTATTTTTTTTTAGAAACCCTAAAGGAACAAAACTTTCACTTTGAGCCAGACTTATGGAAATAAGTGAGACTTTCCCTTCATCCTGCTTCACGGAGTTCCTCTCATAACAGATAACAGTGGAGGTCATATCAGAATTTTCTGAGTACATTCCTTCTTAATGCTTTCTTTTTAAGGGAATGTTTTCCAAAATGGTGACATTTGGAAAATAAGTGTGACTCAGCTGTTTTCCCTGAGCAGCTGAATAAAACAGAAACAGTGTAGCTGACTAGAAGAACAGAAACACAAACAGATTCATCCATTTCCCTTCTCTAACTGAGAGGGAAATGATTTGTATTGATGAAGGGGGCTTTTATTGATCTAAAAGGAGACAGAAATTTCAGCCCCAACAAAGACCCAGTACCTGGTTTTCCTGTGATTCCTCAGGTGCAGTGGAGCTGGAAAACCTCCCGCTGAGGAAAGATGCCCTCCGAGAGTTTGACCTGCCGTTTGAAGTCAAAGCAGGTGAGTTTTATGTTATGCACCTGTCTAGTCTCTGCAGGATTTATTCTTTTTTTCTTATTGTATAGTTATTAAAAGGATTGGTAACTAATATTTATCGCCTGCATTTAAACTTTTGCAAGTTAGCTTTGAATATATTTGGAAGAAAAGCAAAGTTAACAGGAGTGAGTGAACTAAACAGAGATGTTTGGGGTTCCAGCTCAGCAGAAATCCTTTCTTTCTCTCCACCAACACAAATGATTTCCATGTGACTTGTGTATCTGGTTAATGAGTGCGTTTCTGAATGCAAATAACCGTGCATGGGCACGAGCAGCTGTGGGATTTATCACCAGCTGATTATTCACTAACTTGCGTACGACTGGTCTCTGTACGTTTGATAAAACATCGGTTGGAATTTAGGACATTTTCTACAAACGATTGATAAATGAGGCTCGAGCTGTTCACTCATATTTCCGACTCTTTTTGAAGAAGTTGCTTAAAATTCCTCCATATGATATGTTTTCTTTTTTCCTCCAGGGTTCATTGGTAAGATCACTCTGCAGATCCCTTTCTACCGGCCCCACAGCGACCCGTGGGTCATCTCCATGTCCCAGCTCAACCTGATCATCGGCCCCGCACAGCTGCAGGAGTACGACGGAGAAAAGGAGAGGGAGGAAGAAAAGGAACGCAAAAAACGCCTCCTCAAGGCTCTGGAAGAGAAATTTAAAGTATGTGAAGTGTTTCCCTGGGTTGATGGGTTATAAAGCTTATAGTCCAGTCCAGCTGTTGGTGTGTTTTATCCAGTCTTTGAGAGGATTGTCTAGCTTTACTTTTGTCTCCTTCACATGAACATCCTGTACTTATCATGCACTTAAGTAAAACTAAAAGTACCCGCCCAGTCAAAGAGTTGTGCAGCTTGTTGTCCTGATGTGTTTATTGTCTCTTTTACTTTTAAACGCTAAGCTTTCCTTCTTAAACTCATCAGCATTTCTGCTTTTGCAGAGTGAGTGTGAACAGAGAGGAGAGTCATACTGGTACTCGGCCACCGCCTCCGTTGTCACCAGGATTGTAGAAAACATCGAGGTAAGCCGTCCAACAACGAAGCGGAAGGTGTGAGCTAATATCTCCTTTTTCCCTCTTACGGATTTCCACCTAAGTTGTTGTAGTTTTTTTTCTCCTGTTTATTTCTTGTAAAGACAACTACTTCTTCCAACGGTCAGTTGCAAAGAAGGCTATACTGCCCCCTTCTGGTGACACCACACAGCCAAAAGGGCCATAAACTGTTCCTGCTGTTAATAAGATTATTATTAATAACGCTAAGATTGTTTTACCCAGCGTTGCAGACTGAATTCTGAATTTCTGCCTTTTATAGCTGAAGATCCAAGATGTGCATCTTCGATTTGAAGATGACGTTTCCAACCCAGAGAAGCCCTTTTCCTTCGGAGTTTGCATTAACAACGTATCGGCTCAGAATCCTTCCAAAGAGTCGGTAAGCATCGACTCAAACTGACGCTTTTAGTTCATCGGGATCATGATAATATATTCATGAGAAGGTGTAGCACAGTCGGCGAGTTTCAGGTTTTATATCCTCACTACATCCCTGCTCAAGGCAGGTTACTGGTAATATCGGATTTCCATGTATAACAAACACACAGGTGTCAGACTCAGTTTTCCTGCAGGTTTTTGACGTTTCCTGCTTCAGCACACCCCTCTGAAACTAAGAGGTCAAGAAGAACTTGAAGAACTTTACAATAAGCCATTTGGGGAAAATCGTGCGTTGGAGCAAGGAAACAACAAATACTAAAGTTTGAGACTTATGACATACAAGAACATATAAGTGCTGCTGCAAGAAATGTTGGGGAGTTTCTTAAAATGCAGCCAAAGCTTAAATCTCTCTTAATTTTCTTTGGTTTGAACCTTTATTAAACAGATATGACATGATGAGGGATGTTCAGTATCTTCGCTGATCAACTTCATTACATACAATAATTTACTTCCATAGACATATACATTCATGCTTTTTCATTTCATAATCATATTTTACTTTTTATATATTTAATGCATTTTGATATTTTAATCAAAATGATGGAAGAAATATGCTTTTCATAATTGTTTAATATGGATATTCAATAAGACTTTGGCTGTATCATTTTGTTTTCCTGTTTATCACAAAAGAAAGTTTGGTTTTTACAATTTATGAATGTACATAAATAAATATTTATTCCACAGTAAGTGACAGTGTTTTTTTGTTTGTTTTGTTCTTATCATGGTTTTTTGGTTGTATTTGCAGGCCCAGAAGCTTCTCCGACAAAAACAGCTTGAGATCGAAGACTTCAGCGTCTACTGGGACACTCAGTGTGAAATGCTCGGGAAGCTGCCCACCAATCAAATCCAGGTCAGTTACACGATGGGTTTTCTGTTTACAGGTTTAGTTTAAATAAAGTTTGTTTAATTTGGGGCGGACCAGTCTGAGTTCTTTTGACACTGGAACAGAGGGAAGTGCTGAAGTTTTTTTTGCTTACCATATTGTGACCAGATCTGACATTTTCTAATGTTTTTAATCAGATTAAAGAAACAAATAGCTAGTTTTCTGGAATTTTAGTTTTTAGTTTTTTGGGGAAATCTATTTTTTGATAGCTTAAGGGTAATTATTATCTTATATTAGGTCTCTTTATTTACATATTTTATATATTACTTTAATTTATTTGCCAATTATTCTTAAAATTGGGAATGACAATTTAACTGAAAATATGTGTAAAATTACTTTTATGTTTTTGAAATATTATTTATGTTATTAAGTATAAATCCCTTTGTGGTTTCATTTAATGTAGTTAACATTTTAATCTGTTGTGTTGCTGCCCAGGATGCAATGACCCAGTGTATGCAAAGTCGTGAGCACCAGTACATCTTTGAACCGGTGTGTGCATCCGTGCTGCTCAGAAGAAACACCTCTAAGGAGCCTCTGAGGTCCCGACACAGCCCTCGCATCGAAGGCCAAGTCCAGCTGGAGCCCATGTCCTTACGCCTCTCACAGGTCCGTCAGAAATAACCCGCCCGTTATCAGACAGACATCTCTGCCATCTGAAGTGTCTGAAACTGATAATTGTGTTTGATGGAGGGATTTGGGAATCTAAAGGCGGGCAGTCCATCTACCTTTAATAAGCTCCTGTATCAATTAGTAGGGATGCAACACTACCTCTTTTTCAAACCGATATAACGAATGTCAGTACTTGCCAATACTGAGTACCGATACCAATACTTCTACCACACTAAATAAATGCAATGAATTGGAAATCAGGTTTTATTTTCTACAGTGCTTTTTACAACAAACAATGGTGAAATAGATTAAAAAATAAAATATAAATAAAAATTACAACATAACTACAATTTCAAGTGAAAATAAACATTATGTGTAATAAAGTGGGATTGGTTCCTGGTATCGATCGACTTTAACGAGTACGAGTACTTTAGAGCGGTATTGGTACCGATACAGATAGTGGTATCCGTATCGATGGAACCGTAGAAATTAGTTTTTGTAAATGACTTTTGGGTGATGGGCTGTTTTTACCATTTATTACCCTGTGACATGTCACAGTTATTGTAGTGTAGGCTAATTCTTGCTGGTATTTATTAGGGGCAGGAGACGCACATCATTTTATATACAGCTGGATTTTAAGGAACGTTTTTTGCTATCAAGTGATGCATAATGTCTCAGAAACTACATATATATGATACCTAAGTTAAAGTAAAAATTACATCATAATTTCCACTCATTTGATTCTTAAACATGGGAATTTACAGATTAATTAAACATCCATCATCCTTCCTGATTGGTTGTAATTATTACAGAATGAGGGAGACCTTATAGAGAACACGTATGTGTTTCCATCCACACTTACTGGTATTGCACCAGTAAACCAATTAAAAACATGTCCTAAACCATGCTAGAGAGCACCGGCCTTACCACAGTAAACTCACAGGAGAATCAAAGAGTCTTTATATTAAAAAAAAAAAAAAGATTGACACTAATTTTAACTTAAGTCCTTACAAGCAGAGCAATGAATGCAGATCAGGTTTCGTGTTAGTGTTCCCTCCCATTTCAGTATCAGACATTAGCGTTTACCTTGTGATTGGTTTAAGTCTGCACACATACCTGACCTGATAGACAAATGCGCATCCAGCCATTTTATAAAAAGATGGATGAAGATCTACGGGTCTTGAAAGTAATGGAACCAAATTTGTTCTTTACAAGAAGAATAAAACGCATATGCAACTGCAGCTAGTACAAGTCACAAAGGAAGTGTGTCCATGAACTCACACAGAGCAGAAGTTTGGAAGATTTCCTGCAGGATCTCAGGTTTGCATATTCCTTGTTTTTCCAGGTCCAGTACCAGCAGATTATGGTTTTCCTTAAGGAACTGGATCGCAGAGAGAGGGGGATGCTTTACAGAGACCTGAGACCTAAAGTCCCAGTTTCTGGGAAGTAAGTAAAACTTCTTAAAAGCAGCGGATCATCAGTCTTAAAAAGTTCCCATGTTGGATTTTACTGCTTCTGCATGAGTCTTTGAACCTTTAAAGCTGACTGGAACCTGCTGCATGGCTTTCCCTCCAGCTGCAGGACGTGGTGGATGTTCGCCATTCAGGCCAACCTGAGTGAGATAAAGGAGCAGCGGCGGCGAGGCAGCTGGAACTTTGCTTTGCAGAGAGCCAGAGATGCACAGACCTACACAAGCCTCTACTTCTCCAGGCTGAAAGGAGTTCCTCTGAGTCCACAGGAGGAGGTACGACGCCGTGAAAGGCAGATAAATGACCATTTCAGACAGATATTAGCTGCAATGCACTGATTGTTCCTGCAATGTACATGGATGTTTCCATTTATTGCCAAAGCTGTGTATCTGTGTCTCAGTGTCTGACTTAATGCAGCTGTATATAATCCTTCTCTCCAAAATCATGCATATGCAATCAGCTGAATTAATTTTTTCCATCTTTCTGGAAAGAGCGAGCTGGAACGAGTGGAAGAGGAGCAGACCATAGAGGAGCTGCACAGTCTCAGAGAAATCGTCCACGACTGGTTTCGAAAGCAGGAGGAGATGGCAGAGGTGGGAGGAAAAATATGGAATCACATAAATATCATATTTTTTTGTTTAAGGATTTTTAAATAGATTTTTTGTTCGATTTTTTCTTTTATTTTTAATAAAAAATTTCAAATGTCTTTTCAGAATATTTTTTTAATTATATATATATATATATATATATATATATATATATATATTTATTATTCTATTTATTTATGTTTTTTTAAACTTGTCTTGTTGGGCTTTATAGCAGAAGAATGATGCTCTGGCTGCTGTTTTGTTTTTTCCAAATTTTACTGCTTAATTTTCAGCCGGTTCACATATATTCCTGCTGAATGAATTTTAAAAACTGACTAACATGTGCATGTGCAGTTTTTTTGCAAAATATGGTTCATGATTGAAAATTTTCACGTGTTCTGGGGTTAATAAAGCAAACTAAAAATCACAAAAATCAGGAACATGGAGGAATCAAAATTTAAAACTAATTGACACAAAAAAATGCTGAAAGAATCGGATTGGGAGGAAAGGATGCATTCCCAACCCTTCCATCTATTCATTAAATTCTTCAGCTTCTTTTTATTTCCTTTTCCAGAAAGTGCGAGAGCCGAGCACCGACCCCCAGCCCGCTCTGCCCACTCCACCCATTCCAAAAAGTGGCAGCTCGGGGATGATTCAGTACCTGCAGTCTTGGTTTCCAGGCTGGGGAGGCTGGTACGGAGACTCCCAGGACCTGGAGAGACCTGAAGATCTCTTACCAAGCCCATCCTCCTGGGATATCCTGGGTCAGTCCTTCCTGCCGGTACCGGAGATCAGGCTGATTGGACATCATGTTTCTGTTTAAATCAGTTTCATGTAACTGCGATGTTTGGCGTTAACGTTCTCCAGCAGAGACAGAAGACCTGTTCGACCCTTTGGAGGACTCTCACACTCTGAACACGTTCACCAGGCGGGACCACGTGTTCGCCCGGCTGGAGTTCTTACTGGAGAAGGGCGGAGTCACACTTTTCCAACAGGAGCGGAGGGGCGACACGCTGCACGAGAGCGGGGTCATCCAGTTGGAGTTCTCCGGTACGCTGGCTTTCTGGAGGTTTCTGCTCGCTCAGATTGCAGTTATGGAGCATGAATACAGGAGAGTCATCAAAAAAGCAATCCAGCATTTTCATGATGATTAATTTATTGTGAAATATAGATTATTAAATTGACAAAGTCAAATTCAACAATTAATTAGTATAAAAATAAATGAAATTTCCAAGCATACACATTTAAAATGAAATTATTAAATAGGAATTAAATAATATATCTATCAATTCATTATCAAACCCTGTGATTTGAAAATGCATTTTCAAATCCTTTTTTTTAAAAGCAAAATTAAATAACACAATTAATAAAGTTGGTTTGAAATATTTTTTTTTAAAGCAGGTTACAGTCCATGGATGTAAATTCACATAAAGCATTTCACCTGAGTGTTTACAGAATTGTACTGGTGCTACATTTAGACTTTTTTTGGTTCTTGATCCTGCAACACTAGTCATGCAGGTGGGAGTTGGAGTGGGTCGCTATGAATAAAGGGAGCGTCCTGGAAACAATGTTAAAGCAGGAGAATACAAAACTAAAGAAAAGAAGAAAATTAGATATATTCTCTGACACTCTTGTTCAAATTTAATGTGATATTGGCGCGTGTTTAATAGATTTCATCTTCTTTTTTCAAATAACTGCAAATATTTAGACATTTTATAGGTTTGGTCTCAATTTACATGAACATTTAAAACTGACATTTTTGCTAAGTATATTTGTATTTCTTGTCCAACAGATAAACTGGTGCATATAAACGTATGCCCTGGTCTTGGCTCTTATATGGGTTGGTGGGAGGGGGCTGTATGCATATTCTGCTGGAGCAATGATCAGAATTTGGGATTTGATAAATAATATCTCATTTTTTGTAAGCCAGATTGTGAAAAAAATCCTGTGACTCAAACTGAATAGCGAATAAATTATGATTATATAATCTTACATTTGTATTTAATTTAAATATTTATTACACTATTATTAAATTGTACATAAACACTATCAAAAGTGCTGAAGATGTCGCATTAGAATTAAACTGAATTTCCTGTGAATGGTTTTCCTCAGGGGTGAAGGTAGTCGTGGAGTCCCTTCCTCGCTCTGAGTCCTCCTTGCTGTCTGTCAAACTGGGAACCTTGTTCCTGAGGGACTTGACCACTCAGGGCACCATCTTCCCAGTTCTGGTGTCTCCGAAAACGGTGAGCGGTGATTGAAAAGAAGCAGGACCATCGTGTATTTGGTGGTTTTAACAGCCGTTTTGTGTTCCAGGATAAAGTTGTTGTTGCTGTGAACCAGTCAGCGAGCCAGGCCAGCAGTGCTTCTGGTGAGATCCTATTCATTCATCAACACTTCGAACGAGCTGTCACAAGTGTGTTTGTCATTAGTACTGATTAGAAATGCCACACCCCGGTCCTATCTGCTGATGTTTTATTCTAGATATAAAGTATTCACACCCCTTTTGAAATGACAGGTTTTTGATCTAAAAAAATTACACCATAATATACTTTACCATCTTTTATGTGACCTATAAACTGAACAAATGAATTACAAAACTATCTGTTGTGCATCAGTTATAAAATCTAAAAAGTAAAAAAAAAAGTAACTCCAATAAGCTGATGGCATAAGTGTGGATGAGTGCATCATCTTGACTTGGCAGTATTCGTCCTGGACATGTTTACTTTAACATCTCAGGGAGATTCAAGGTCTTCAAACCACAGTTTTTGTACTGGTTTAAACCACATTTGACTGGTCTTAAGGGTATATTTGAGTATATAAAAACGTTTTTCTTGGTTTTTCTGCCACAATTCCTGTTTCATGTGGGGTCCCTCAGGCATCCATTCTGAGTCTCTTACTGTTTTTATTGCACATGCTATCTTTGGTAACTACTTTCACAGATTTAACACTTCATACAATTTTTATGCCAGTGATACCAAATCCACCTTCCAATAACTCATTTAACAACCCATTGGGATGTCTTGATGACATGAAAGTTATAATGGCCTCATTCCTTTTAGTTGAATCCTAAGGAAAACCTAGGTATTGCATGTTGGACCCTCTTAAGAGTTGCAGTCAGCTTATTAGCTTATTTTTTTAATATTATTTCCTGTCGTACAGATTTGTTTTAATGAACAAGTTATTGGTCACATTAATGGTGGGAAAACTTTTAAACTAATTTGTTTTGGTTTCGTTTTTTGGCATCTCTAAAACTTGATATTTTAACAGGGGTGTGTAAACTATTGTAACATGAAATCACACCTGCAGGCGGTTGGGAAACACAGCTTTCCAGCTCTGAAGCTGTTGGCAGGAACAAAAACAGGCAGCTGGCAGCTCATTTGTCCTGCTACGTGGTCTGATGTTCGGTCAGAATTAATAAAAAAATGAGTTGATTATCTCAGAAACTGTAATTACCAGAAAAAAAAGATCCAACCCCTCCTGCTGGACCAGTGTGAAGCCTTCAAATCATGTGTTTGTAGCTACAAGGCTTGATCCCAAGGACATTGTATTTAACTAGTTTCGTTTGTTGCAGCTGTCAGAGCACTGATAGTGAACATACTTCTATTTTTTTTTTTTTTAAACTTTTTTTGGTTCCTGTATTTTCCTTTACAAAAGAAGAAATTATAATTAACTTTAATATGCGGTAAAATTTAGTAAAAAAAAAGAAAAAGGAAAAGATTTGTATCCCACCAGAATCAGCAAAGAAACCTTCGGTCATCTCCTCTCTAACCATTTTTTCCGGCCAGGATGCGGCGCTGAGTGCACGTCTCCGGTGTTCGAGATGGTGTATGAGCGTAACCCTGTGAGGTCGAAGTTTGAGAGAAGGCTGGAAGTGAGCACTAGTCCATTAAACATCATCTACAACCCACAAGCCATAAAGAAAGTGACAGAGTTCTTCTACAAGGGAAGAGTTCACACCTCGGGTAAGAACTGAAACCTGCTGCTCAGTTTTTGGTCCGTTTACTTTCTTATGCAACACGTTTACTGGAAGATTCCTCAGATATATCCCCAATAAAGGGTCATTCTCCTTTTCTATTCACACTCTGTCTCATTAATACATGAATAAACTAATCAAATTAATCAAATTAAAGCCACTAAAACCTCTTTAAGTAAATTATAGGTTCAATGGAATAAAAACTAAGCGATGCAAGCAGTATCACGAGGATGTGGTTCAACGTTTTGTGTCATGTCTCAGTTGTGCGGATCTGCTGACGTGGTGTAGAAATATCCTTTAATGAAAATTATGATATTGTTGGAGCTTTATGATTAATTAATCATGACGTTTGACACTGCAATTAATTGTAAAGTAAATGCTGATGGTGTTAAAGCCTGCATGTGACGTGCAAACTGGACAGCGTCTTTGCCCCGAAAGCAACTTAAAAGAATCAACACTTCACATGTACCTTGTTTTCATCATGCAGATCATGCAGCACAGGTATAATTTTAGGTTTATTGAGAACTCCTGCACATAACTGAACTTAAATCATGCTTCTCCTCCAGGTTTTGGCTATCAGTCGGAGCTGGAGTTGAGAGTAGCAGAAGCTGCCAGGAGGCAGTACAACAAGCTGAAGATGCAAACCAAGGCAGAGATCCGACAGACCATCGACCAGCTGCTTGTGGGAGAGTTTATTGTAAGAGAGATTTTTATGGAATATAGCATGAAATGTAAGGCTCTGGGATTTCTGCTAGGAAACAACGCTCATATGAGGCAGAATGCTGCAGCCTCCCCTGTGATGTGATATTCAGGAACACGACAGCAGCTAAGAAACCAACATAAACTCCAATAAATGTCCAAAAAATTAACGAATACCACCCAAAATGTCTCTAGAAAATATGAAAAAACTTACTCTGTTGTTTAAGTGTTACAAACAAGGAGGAATATTAAAGAGTATCCTCTTAAACTCATTCGCTCACTCCGGGTGTTGAAGCTGGAGGCTGTCCTGAAGATCCGTGAGAGGAAATTTCAGTGATGTCAACAAAACTACCTGTAGGAAAGACCTCTGCATGGAAAAAATAATGGAATAAGATAGGATGAGATAAACCTTTTTATTGATCGCCAGAGGGGGAAGTTCAGGTGTTGCAGAATCAGAAATGATAAAAAGATGCACCAAAAGCAATAAAAATAAAATTAACTGAACTAGTTAAATGGAATCAGAGAATAGCAGAAGAAATGCTGAAACTTCTGGCACTTTTGTGAAGTCTAATGGGCATAAAAGGATGTTTGTGTTGCTGAGTGCATCTGGTTGATCAGACGGCTCGTGCAGCTGGTGCAGGTTCAAATCCCGGACTGGAGGCTGCAGGTCACCCCCTCTTTACCCGACCCCATTTCCTCTGCAGCCTATAGAGTTACTATAATAATATCTTTAATAAATTATATTTTCCTGTTGAAGTGTTAGAATTTTCTATATGCAACCTGAAAAACATGAGCTTACAGAGTAAAAATGGAATTTGGAAGGGGGATAAAAAGGAAAAAGACCTGCAACGGTTTCGTTGGGCAGCTTTTTCATAAATAACCCGTGTATGTTTCTGTAGGAGAACAGCAAGCGTTGGACAATGAAGCTGGACATCTGTGCACCTCAGGTGGTTTTTCCTGATGACTTCCAGTCCGTCGACCCCATGCTGGTGGTGGTGGATCTAGGAAGGATACTTCTGACGAACTCTCAAGGTGAAACGTGCAACTATTCGACACACAAACACATAAAGACAGTTTGGATTTTTAACCACGTCATTCGTTTCCTTTGAAGACGACAGCACCGTGGACTCGAGGGCTGCTCAACCTGAGAAGGACGACATGAGCGATGACGAGTACCAGACTCCTCTGGCCACCCCGCCGGAGTCTCCTCCGCCTGAACCGGACGAACCTTTCAAAACGCAGCCGAAAAGCCCAGAACTTCCCAGCTTCCGATCGCCGGAGGGAGCGGCGGCCTACAGCAGGAAGCTGTACGAGAAATACTCCCTGTCCTTCAAGGCCCTGCAGATCATGGTCGGCCGCTTCAAAGACAACTGGAAGCACCTGCAGGAGAGTGAGGTGGGGCCCACGCACGTGGTGGAGAAGTTCAACGTGCTGCTGCAGCTGGAGCAGAGGCTGCGCTACACGTCGGACCCCCAGCTGCCCGGAGCCGTGCTGTCAGGGACGCTGCCGGACCTGAAGGTCCACATCAACCTGGAGAAGATGACGGCGCTGAGGAGCTGCCTCGCCAGGCTGAGCGGTTCGTCTGCCAGCGAAGAGGCGGCGAGTCAGGAGAAAAGCCGGAACGCCACGTCTCCCGATCCGCTGCCCCTCCGCCACGACAAGATCTTCCACCGGGAGGACAGCTCCTGGAAGCTGCAGGGCTCCGCCAAGAACCTGACGCACAGCGTGATGACGCTGGAGCAGCACACGCGGGAAGTCCTGGTGGAGTCCCGCCTGCTGCTGGCCGAGTTCAACATCAACTACATGCAGCTGGGCGTGGAGAGCGACGGCCGCTACATCTCCGTGCTCAAAGTCTTCGGCACAAACGCTCATTTCGTGAAGCGGCCCTATGATGCGGAAGTGTCCCTGACCGTCCACGGCCTCCTCCTGGTGGACACGTTACAGACCTACGGCTCCGACTTCGACCTCCTCGTCGCTTCTCACAAGCATCTCAGCTTCGACGTCCCCACGGGGAGCCTCCGAGAGAGCCAGCCGTCCTCCCCGGCCTCCCCCGAGTTCCAGGGAAACCTCCCCGACCCGCTGACCGGGGGCGTCTCCCAGTTCTCCTCCATCCTTAAAGACCAGGAGGCCCTCATCAAGTTGGAGTACCAGTTCGTCAGCTCCGACTGCCCCAGCATGAACCTCAACAGCTCGCTGCAGGTCACCAGCATGCAGGTCAACAACCTGGACATCATCCTTAACCCGGAGACCATGGTGGAGCTGCTCAAGTTCCTGCAGAAGTCCTTCCCCAAAGAGGAGAGCAGCTGGGCGGCGCCGGTGCAGCCGCCCTGTAGCGAGGAAGAGGAGCGGGCTCTTCAGGCCACCTACGACCAGAACAAGGAACTGACCGTGGAGATCCACCGCCTCAACCTGCTGCTGCTGCGCACCGTGTCCACGGGCAGCGCCCTGAGCGCCGAGAAGAAAGGGCTGAAGATCGCCACCGCCAGCGTCACGGACACCAAGGTCAACGTCTCGCTGGGGAGCCGGCTGGACATCAGCGGCTGCCTGGGCTCCATGCAGCTGGTGGACCTGACCCAGGAGGGCGGCAGGAGCCAGTTCGTGGTCAGCATCGGCAACGTGGAGGACGGCTCGTCCTGTCCCGAGCGGCTGACCTTCCTCCCCGACACGCCTGAGTCGCCCACAGACGCTCTGAGCTTCCGGCTGATGGAGAAGGGGCAGGGCGAGTGCTCGCTGCGGCTGAACATGGCCTCGCTGCACTACAACCACTCCGCCAAGTTCCTGCGGGAGCTCAGCCTGTCGGCCAACGAGGTGGAGGACAACTTCCGCTCCATGCTGAAGAGCGCCGCCACCAAAGTGTCCACGGTCCTCGCCAGCAAAACGGCAGAGTACAGCGGCATGGTGTCTCTATTCGAGACCCCGTCGCGGAGGCGAACTCTGAGCCAGAGCTGGGCGTATTCCTTCGAGGAGGAGGAGGACGTTCCCGCCGAGGAGCCCGAATCCACGCTGGACAACTTTCTGGTGAAGCTGACCCTGAACATCAGCATCGATTCGCCGGTCGTGTCCATTCCCCGCAAACCGGGACACCCCGAGCTGCTGGTGGGCCACCTGGGAAGCATCACCATCCAGAACTTCCTCAGCGGCCAGGACTCGGACGGAGAGAGGCTGCAGGTGTTGGTGAAGGACATCCGTCTGTACGCGCTCAACTCCAGCCATCTGGTGCTGAAGCGGACGCCCAGACAGGAAAAAGGGGACGGTCTGTCTCCGTCCCGCCACAGCTCCACCAGCCAGGACGAAGCACAGTTCACACGGCACGACTTCTTCGAGTCTCTCAGTCGGGGAAAAGGTGAGTGCAAATGTTCAGTGTTTTTTGAAAAGCCGGGCTCAGTTCAAGCCTTCAGGCTTTTATGTGTATCATTATCTTGTTTTTTTCCGCCTTCGCCAGCCTTCCACATACTAAAAGACACTACAATCCAGTTTACCCTGGAGAAAATCCCCATCGATGAAGATGCCCAGCTCCCCCTGCTCACCGTAGAGGAGCCTTACAAGAGCACAGGGCAGCTGAGAGTTCAGGGCCAATTTGTAAACCCTGTTCAGGTAAAGTCTGTTGCTTTAAGACTAAAGAACCAGTTCCCATTAAATTATAATTAGATTTTACATTTAGTTGACTCGGCGTAGCCTTTTCACCTGATACAGAGAATTAGAGTCAGATGAATATCCGATGCAGTTTATTTATATAGCAGGTCCTTCATCCCAAACACCATCAGACTGTTTAATGCCGCTCTTTATCATGATAGTGTAACAAACACTTCATTTTCACATCTCAACAGGACAGTTTTTCCATCATGGCACTAATACTAACTGATGTTTAATGAGGCCTTAGTTAGTTTTTGCACTTTATGGTCTGTACAATAACACCTCACCACTGCACATCAAACTGGGTGAGGCT
>JBBBVT010000014.1:1533543-1547287 GCA_037177035.1 Craterocephalus eyresii
ATCTGTTTAAAATTCAAGCTGAAAAGACAGTACAGGTTTGGTGTTTTTAGATAAAAACTGTAATGCAGCAGAGAACATAAAGGTCTTTAACCTCCTGACGACCTAATTAGAAAGTTAATCAGAATAAATACATGAATAAAAGCAAAGCATGTTGGATCACATCTTTCCGGAGTTTAATGGACAGAATGAATGAAAACGCTTTAATTCTTGGCTGCTTATTAAATGATGAGCGTGTTGCAGGTGTTCCTGTGCAAACCCGTGTACGAGCAAGTTCTGCAGACGCTGGACAACCTGTCCCTGATCGAGGAGCAGCGCGTGACGCCCAGCCAGCCGCCCACCCCTCCTCCCCCCACGCCCTCCTCCACCAGACCCCACTGCTTCCCTGACCCCCAGGGGGGCCTGTTTGCCCGGGACCCCCCCAGCATCACCTTCTCCCACGGGTCCCTCTCCTCTCCGTTGTCTCTACAGTCCCAGAAGCCGGCCCTCTCCCCTTCCTTCACCCAGCTGAAAGTCACGCTGCACGTGGCGGAGCTGCAGGTGCAGCTGAGCGGCGACCTGACGCAGGGCTCCCAGGGCTTAGTCAGCGTCCGATTCGTGGATCTGGAGGGAGACTTCACCAAAGATCACCCCCACTTGCTGGGGGTGCAGCTGGCTCTGCGCGCCCTGCTGATGGAGGATCTCCTGGAGCAGAACCCCAAGTCCAAATACAAATACCTGATGGTGTCCCGCGGAGCTCCCAAGCCCTCCACCTTCAGCCCCAAGGAGTATCTCTCCCAGAGCTGCCCGTCGGCATCCAACGCTCTTTTCCCCGACATGCCCCGCTCGCTGCCTGCACACATCGAAGAGGCCAAAAACGTGTTCCAGCTCTACCAGAGGCACCCCAGCACCCCTTCGTCCAGCAGCCGCAAGTCCAAGAGGGACCCCGACTTCCCCAGCACGCCGCCCCCGTCTCCCACACGCCAGAGGTGCTCCCCTCAGCCGCCGCCGGACTTCGACGACTCCTTGGTTCATATAAACGTGCTGCTGGTGGACCCGAACCACCCGGAGTTCAGGACTCGCTACGGCGGCGTGGGGCGGAGCGTGGATGTGGACTTTAACTGCCTGGACGTCCTGATCACGCTGCAGACCTGGGTGGTCATCCTGGACTTCTTCGGGATCGGCTCCACGGCCAATAATCACGCCGTGAAGGAGCCGTCGCCGCAGACCGCTTCGGGAAACACGGCGTACGAAGCGGACACAGGCGAGGAGGACGGAGCGCAGCCCGTCAACACCAGAGTGGACCTAAAGGTGACTTTAATTATTTTTATTCCCTCTGCTGATGCTTCAGGTAGCAGGTGGGAAGTGTAACCGACCTTATTCTCCTTTCACAGGTTCACGCTTTATCTCTCGTCCTCAACAAGAAGATCAACGAGCTTGCCAGAGCGAGCGTGTCCAAGTTATCAGCACACCTGGAGATGCTAGGTGTGTATGCTTCACTTAAACAGACCAAGGCTGAACAGCTTTTTACTTATTAAAAACACGTTAAAATGATTTAAACACACACAATTAGAGCCGCTAATGAAATGTTTATGATATCCAACTACAGCTGGACGATTATGGAAAAGATAATAATCACAATTATTTTGATTGATATTGAAATCACGATTAGTGTACAGGATTATTCATTGATTTAAAAAAAGTGTTTATTAAACCACCAAAACTCAACTTCTAATATAACTTTAAAAAAAAACAACCACTGGAAAATAAAAAAATGAATACCAAGTCTATATGCATTCCTGTTACATACATGTGACATTAATCATTTTTCTTCGATTATCATGTTTTTATGATTGTGCGAAGACAATATTGTAATCATGATTAAAATTCCATTAATTGTCCAGCCCTATATCCAACATTTGGATGTTTAATGAGAAAATGCAACAATGATGAAAGCTGAAAATGACTCGTTCTGTGTTCAGTGTTAGATTAATAGGCTGCCCGTTTATTGGGTAGCCAACATATTGGGTCCATATTTGTGTTTTTTTAATTGAAATTCAATCTCAATTATGATCTTGTTTTCAACAATCATAGAAACAAAATGATCCAATTTCATTTTGCTCCATCACAGTTTACTGATGTGAAATTTTCAGGTTCAAATGGTTGCAAGGTTGAAAATCTGAAGCAAAAAAATAGAAAAAAGATAAAAAAATTCAGTGACTAATATGCAATAAAAAATGTAAATCGACTGACCGCCCTTTATAGTAAGACATCATTGTTTAAAAGTCGCTGGTAATTTTTTATAAATTAATGTTTTAAAAGTTGATGAATAATCGTGTTAAATAATTAGGATCTTAGTTTTAATCAAAATAATTGTGATTATTATTTTTTCCATTATCGACCAGCCCTGACAAAAACAATGAAACAGGACATTTTAAGCATTTTTAGCAATTTAAGGCAGAACAACGGCCGAACCTGAGCGCACCACTTCCTTTCCGTGGTTTGTCCAAATAACCGTCGTTCTCTTGCGATGTTCCAGACGGAGATCTCGCCGTACACGGCAGCTTGGGAAGTTTGTCCCTGAGTGACCTGACGCCACACGGCGACCTGTACCGAGAGCGCTTCACCACGCACGGAGGCGACGCACTCGTTTTCAACGTTTTTAAGTAAAATTCCCTCTAAATTCAAACCAGTTCTCCATTACTGTTCAGTCATCCTCATGTTTTAATGTCCTTTTTTTCTCCATGAAGGTACGGCCAGCCTGATCCATACCTGGAGCGGGAATGTGACATCAGGGTGTCTCTCCAGATGGCGTCGGTGCAGTACGTCCACACACAGCGCTTCCAGGCCGAGGTGGTGGCCTTCATCCAGCATTTCACCCAGCTGCAGGACGTCCTTGGCAGGCAGCGGGCCGCCATGGAGGGCCAGGCCGTGAGTGTCATCCAGCCGGTGCTGCAGGGACATTCAGTTTAATTTATTCAATTCAATCAAAAAAAAATCCAAATAGAAGAATAAAGAGGAGCAGAAAGATTTTTTTTTTTTATCCAAATTGCATTTTTATTACATGACAGTTTAATCTAAATACCTCCACCTGACAAGGCAGGAATCACTTTAAACCATTGCAACACAATAGAAGAGCCATTAAAACATGTGCAACAAATTAGCTTTAACTCTCTTATTGATTTACTTTCTTTTACATCTTTATCCAGATTATTCCATAAATTCTTTTCTAGAGATCATTTGTTCTGATCCTGTAGCTGAGCTCTACATCTGGGTTAATTAGAAATCTCTGTTCCTTTTAGATTGGATTTACTCTCTTCTTTCAGCTTTATTCTTTATTCCAGAAGTCTGCCCCCTCTGGTGATCTTTGTGTTTGTTGGGTTTGTAGGTAAAATGGCTCTTTTATTAGCGAAGGTTGACTGAAAATCTTGTAATATCTCTTTTGCCGATTCAGACAGAACTAGTGTTTGTAAACCTATCTTTTCAATATTTCTCTTTTAATTTAACCCTTTCATGCATGAATTCAAATATTCATGCATGAATAAATATTCATTCTAGAGTAAGTGACAGTGTATTGCATGACTCACTGAAGCCCCCGAAGTGGCATTTATAAATTTTCGATATTCACCCATGAATATACTAGAAAACAGTCATATAGTTGTCTGCTGTAGTGGACGCTATGCATGAAAGGGTTAACTCTGTCCCCTGTGGGCCACTGTCTTGCAGGTTTTAGATGTTTTAGATGCTTTTCTGCTGCAGCCCATCTGATTTAAGTTTAAATGGAACCAACATCTTATCGGTTCCTGCACAGTGAGTCGGTGTGTTGAGGCGGGAAACATCTGGAAGCTGCAGGACTGAGCTGGATAGGTCTGCTGTTCAGCTGGCTAATCTGACCTCTCATCCATGTCTGCAACCAGGTGCGCGACCATCCGCAGCGGGCTTCCAGGGTACTGCTGGATATCGAGGCCGGCGCCCCCGTCATCGTCATCCCAGAGAGCTCGCGGTCGCCGAGGGTGATCGTGGCGAATCTCGGCCAGCTGAGGGTGCAGAACTGCTTCCTCCCCGCCGGGGCTCATGGGACGTTTTCCCTGCGAGACAAGGTAGAGAAACTCACCATGGCTCATGCCTTTTTCCCCTCTCTGGTGAGTCACGCGGCCGTTTTCCCGACCGTTCTGCCTCCTAACTTTACTGGATTCCTTCCTGCATTTCATGGTAGGACTCAAGGTTTCTGAAGTATCTGCTAAAAACAAAACAAAACGATCATTTGAAGTAATAATTTTCATCATCTTTAAGCTTTGAATCTGATATGAAATGCTGAATGAAAACAGTAGCGCCTGGTATTTTACTGGGACTAACGAGCTGTTAGTTTGTCCTTTAAGTGACATGTTTAAGGGTCTTTTCATACCTAAAAGAGTTGGCACCATGCTGCATGTTTTTTGTTGCATTGACTGGATTAGATCTGGTTTTCTGATCCCATGAGGAACAGGTGATTACATGGAGGATGTGGGACTCTGTTGTGGTTTGTTTTTG
The DNA here is from genome assembly GCA_037177035.1 of Craterocephalus eyresii. Taxonomy (NCBI): domain Eukaryota; kingdom Metazoa; phylum Chordata; class Actinopteri; order Atheriniformes; family Atherinidae; genus Craterocephalus; species Craterocephalus eyresii. The sequence continues at coordinate 1,538,050 of JBBBVT010000014.1, forward strand.
GATCACGTCCATGAATGAAGGAATAGAAAAGCATCACATTTTCATCTTAAACCCATAAAATTCAGGACTTCTTAAAATGTTGTCTAATGAACATTGTTGTAGAGAATCTGCTTCCCATGTACAGTCGGTTCCTGCCGCCTGTTCTTATTTCCTGTTTTATTTGTAGTTTTATCCTTTTTGATGATTTTCTCGCCTACTACTCATTTTATAAATAGTTCCCTGTGCATGTAGACTCTTTGTTTATTGAGGATTCACTTGTTTTTGGAGAAATCTCATCATTAAAACTCCATTTCCTTACCTCTTCATCTTGGCTTATAGCAGGTCCACCATGCTAGTACTGGGTCAGACCCACTTTTTTTTTTTTTCCAGAACGGCCTAAATTGCTGGTGTGATAGATCGAATAAGTTGATGGAAACGTTCCTCAGAGGTTCTGCTTCATGTTGACTAGGGATGGGTATCACTCCTAATTTCCTGAATCGATTCGATTCGATTCACAAGAGAAAAAATCGATTCGATTTTGATTAATTTCGATTCGATTCAATATCCATTCATTTTCAGATATTCATGTTACATAAATATTTCTTTAATATCAGACATTCGCAGATGGCAATTTTTATGAAACGCTGAAGCAATCTTTCAACATTGTGTATTTTATATACATTTAATATTCATATTTGCATTAAAAAATGTTCAGCACTAGCATGTCACACACATAACTGTAAGATTTTTTTGTGAAAATAACCAGTGTTACATGTTAAACAGAATACAGTGTTAACAGAAACACTACAGTTAAAAGAATGACCAAATAATAACTAAGCTTTCTTTCTTTAAAAAAAAAAATCGATTTTTGGCATTTTATTTATCGATTAATCGATTTTTTCATGTTGACATGACAGCATCACACAGTTGCTGCACACAGTCCTCTGCTGCTGTAGAAGATGCTATTCTGTATAGCTTGGATGGAACCAGTGCTTACTGGACTTCTGGTTGCCTTTCCATCAGTCTGCCCAGTCTCATCTGACTTCTGACATCAACAAGGAATTTTATGTATGAAAAAAGCAGCAGATCCACATTTATAGTCAATTAAATATTTTTTCGTCCTCATTCTGATGCTCGGTTTGAACTTCATCAAGTCATCTCGACCGTGTCTGAATGTGCTGAGCTGCTGCCGTCTGATTGGCCCTGCTGAATCCAGAGAACTGCTGAACTGAACATTTTAGGTGGGAAAGGACCCTAAACTTGATGTTGTGAAACAAACAGAGCATCAATGATGTCGTCAGAGCTAATTGTTAAACAGTAAGTGTCTAACATGTAACACATGCATGAAGCTGAAAGCCCCTGAGAAAGGAGAGGTCAGTGAATGCATCTGATTTTAGAGCATGATGATGATGTGAAAAATGAGTCAGATTGTTAACAGCTTAAAGATTATTCAGCAAAAGTGCTTTTTAAGGATTTTAAATGAAATAAATCTTTCATAGTCTCATTGAGAACAGAAAATATCTTCTAGTTTTATTTTTAATCAGTCTTGTGTCACACCAGCGGGCTGTTTTGGGACCCGGCTCCTCTCTGACACTTTAACGACTTCCGGGTCTTTCATACGCACTTTGTGGTGTTTTTGTTGTTTTTGCGTGAAGAACGTTATTCTGCATGGACACTCATACAAGGAACCGTCCCAGTACAAGGTACATCTGCATGCCTCTGCTTTGCTGTGAGCAGAACTTGTGCTGCTTGGTGGTTTTTGTGAAGCTCTGATGACTGGGTGCAGTTGTGTGATGGACTGAGACAACTTCTGCAGAGGTTCGCCAATCATGTCACGAAGCTAAAGCTTTCACAATTTGTCCATCTTACACTTAAAAAACAAACAACAACAACAAAAAAAACCCATCTGTAAATATCGGTTATTGGCCATCGCTAAAATATTGATATCTGATACTGGTATCTGCCAGAATTTTCATCTCAGTGCATCCCTAATAAAAACTATTAGATATAAGATGATAGCAGTTAATTACAACTGATCAGTCAGGTACTCGGTCTAAAATGATCTAAAATGGTAAAAAACACACACACAAAAAGTACACATGCAAAGTAGCAGCAGCACAGTGCAGTTAGCTCTGTGTCTCCCGATAGGGAGAGGAAATGTTGATCCAACCGTGGAAAAAATTTAGAGACGGATTTTTTTTACTCTAGATGAATAAATTAGAGATGTAAATTTTTTTTTAATACATTAGTACTGAATCATATTTACAAGCACATCTTATTCAGCAAAAATCTTTGATGCTGGTAAAACATTTATTATGAGAACTGGGTTTTTTGCTTATTTATGTAAACATTTTACATGCGAAGGTGTTTTTCAGCTTCTGATGTTCTTGTGCAGAAGCACAGAAAACCAGAAAGCTCTGTGGTGGATCCAGTTAGCACTGATATGGGTGAAAGTTGGTGTTTTTGATGGCTTGACCGTGTGCTGCCTGATGTTTCTTTGATAATTTTCCTTTTTTTAGAGACATTCTCCTTCTTATTAGGAGTTTTGTTGTGAGTGATCTGGTTCATATCTGTCCTCTAAAACCCAAAATTGTAAAAGTAAAGGAAAAATGCAGACAGCAATCTTGTTGGAAACGTTTTTATCTTGTAGCGTTGCATGTAATGTGCACCCCGTGCATGTGGTGACTGGTTGTCTTGACTCTTTGTTTTTTAAAAGGAGCGTGTGAGGAGTGCAGCGGGGACGAGCAGTGAGCAGGACAAGCCCAAAAGTTTCCCCCCCGGCTCCTCGTCATCCACAGGATTCATCCTCAGCAGGCCTCAGTTCCTGAACCCGGGCCGGATCCCTGAGGAGGAGGAGGACCCTCACTACTCTGGTCAGCTGATGAGTGGATCGTAAACATGGAGGGACTTTAGTTGACTCCAGTTAGGGCTGTGTGATATGATATTAGATGGTAAAGGCTTAGAGGGTGTAGATGATCTGCAAGAACGAGAATATCTATGGATCATTTAGGTCGCATTCTATTAGTTACATCTAATGCACCAACAAAGCCATCTGTCACTTTAAGCAGAAGGCAGAGAAATACCACCGGAAACCATCGTGGCATTGTTGAGCAGAAACAACTCAGCGAAGAAGAGAAGAAGAATGGGAAGAAAAAACTGTAGAAGAAGAATGAAGATGAGGATGAAACTGTAGAAATGACAAAAACTTTAGAAATCAGGCTTTGCTGGTGATGCATTACCGCCGCCAAGATCGTCTGAAACCGGCTATGGATTGAAGGTTTAACTATGAACTCCGCACTGCCCTTGGTGGCGGCCGACCATAGCAACATAACAGACTCATGGAAGCATGAGGATCATAGACATATGTTACAGGATTTCGGAGGGTCTGTATTTTTGCAAGAAGAAACACACGTTAGCTGTGGTCTGTTGGCAGGCATGCTCTGATCTGCATTTATTAACATTCATGCTCTATATCACACATTTCACATTCCAAGATGCAGATGCCTTCATATTTCTTCAGAAAACTTATTTTGACCATATGAACCATTACTGAATACAATAAATCTCTCTTTACAGTTCTTTTATGAGTATATATGCACAACTCAACCATATTGCAGTCTTTGCTACAAGATATTAGTGCAGCACATTTCATGCTGAAAATAACCTGCATCTTTTGTAGCCTTTCTTTTAAGTATGGAAAACAACTTCAAATATTTATACACATCTTTCACTAACATAATCTTATAATTGTATCAAATTAGTCCGAATCCACCAACAATTAAACAACTTGTTAAACCTCATTTGCATAATCTATTTACAAAACCAAATATAAGTCACAATATTGGAGCCACCCATGGAGCTAACTAAAACACAGGAAGGTCCGCCATCTTTAACTCACGACACCTGCAGAGTACTTACAGCTCTGTAATTGGTATACCTTAGAAAGCTACACTAGTAAAATTCAGACTCAATATTTATTTGTCTAATAGAGTATATGTTTATGTCACTCTACAATAACTTTGAGTCCGAAAACACATTTTACCAACCCATATTTTTGCAGGAAGGAACACACGTTAGCTGTGGTGTGTTGGCAGGCAGGTTCTGATCTGAGCATGCGCACCTCCCAACAGAATACCACACCCAGTGCTCACTTTAGGAGAGACTCCATCTGCTGGCATAATTCTGCTACTACCCTAATAATCCCCAACTTAAAACAAGTGTGCTTCTGATGGCAAAAAGACCTTCTTCACAATAAAAATAAATTAAACCATAGTTGTGATCATACAGGTGTCGCACATACAGTATATCTGCGATGAGGTTGTGTCTTTTTATGTGCAAAAAAATTCTGATGTAATATTTTACCATCAGTGTTTCCTGTTTCTGTTCAGCCCTCTGCAGCGTTAGGATCAGTGTCTTGTGTAGTGTGCTATCTGAATCAGAACTTGTTCCTGCCTCTAGAAGACCATGTGTGTCTGCTGGACTGCATGGCTCTGGACCTGCAGGAGATGGACATCTTCGCTGCAGAGCGCCTGCCGTCTCATCCGTGGGACAGCGTAGGGAAACCAGAACCCTCCGACCTCATCTTTCCTTCCTACTCTGTGCGTCGGACCGGAGACAACCTGCTGAAGGACTGCTGCCGCCTCAAGCTCAAGGTGGAGCGCAACCTGGACAGGTAACTCCATCTTATTTACAGAGCGTAGAGATGTTCGTGGTTGTTGGTCAGACTGAAGCTAATCCAGACTGGATGTTGTCAGGGAGCTGAGCCACGCCGTGCCCGACATGTCCATCCACGGCAGCCTGTCGTCGGTGCACTGCTCTCTGGACATGAAGCACTACCAGCTGATCAGAGGCCTGCTGGAGAACAACCTGGGGGAGCCATTTGAGGAATTTCTGAGACCTTACAACCTGCAGGACCCCAGCAGCTATGTGAGGACCAGGCAGCCATCATGTGGATGGTTACGATGCAACTCGCTCAGTTTTCCCCTGGTTGCAAACTCTCATATGTTTCTCCAGACGGTGTTAAGTGGAGATGTGTACACCACCCTGTCATTCCTGGTGGACATGATGGACGTCAGTCTGGAGCTTCTGGACAGTCCCACACCCACCGAGGACAGGCGCTCGTTAGCAAGGTGAGTCTTTGCTAGGCACAGTATGGGTCGTTATAAAATTCAGATGCCTCAGAATTACTTATATTTATTAATTAGGGGTGGGAAAATTGAAGCGAAAAATGCAATATTAGGATTTTTTTCTACAATTTTAAAATAATTTTTTTATTAAGAAATCTTTTTTCAAATAAATTTTATTAAATTTTAAAAATATGTTTATTTATTTTTTTTACTTGTCTTGCATTATACTGTAGTAGCAGAATCTTGGTTTGGCTACTTTGTTGCTTTTTCCTAATTTAAATTAAGAAAACAAAAACTACCAAAAAGATTTTTTTGGGAAATATTTGATTTTTCTCCACAAAAATCAAGATAACCGCAATTTAAATCAAATCGGGATGAAAGCATATCATGCCAGCCCTAATATTGATAGTAAATAAAATCTCTTTTCCATTGAACTAAGTTGAACAAAGCCCAAACATCTGAACAGAAATGACTTAACCTCTTTAAAAAATGATGCGAACTGAATGTTTTATGATCGAAACAAAGGTTCGACTTCATGAAATCCAAGCTGCTCTTTGAGAGTTTCTCCAACGGATCCAAGTCCGTCAACCTGGTGTCTCACTCCCTGCTGGCGTATGACACCCGCTACACCGGGCTGCAGAAAAGCGGCGACGGGGCCAGACACAATGTGTTCGACTGCATCCTCCAGCCCTCCAAAACGGGGACAAACCGTGCGTCTCTGCAGCTGGAACTGCACTACAGGTACTTTCTGCACGAGAGAGAATGTTTGAACCAATTAATTCCTGAGTCAGGATTTTCACAGAGGTCGGGTTCCTCCTTCCCGCAGGTCCACCCGGGACTCGTCCTGCTTCACGGTGGTCCTCAACAACCTCAGGGTGTTTCTCATCTTTGACTGGCTGCAGCTGGTGCGGGACTTCCTGCGCATGCCGGCCGAGAAAGGGGCGGGCGGCGACGAGTCCCGGCAGCGCTGGCCCAGCAACACCAGCACCGACTTGGGCGGCACGGGGGCCGTCATGCCGAAGACGGTGAAGAGCGGAGTGGTCACCAAGAGGTCGACGGTGCCGGTCAACCAGGACCGCTGCCTGGAGGTGAAGATCAACGTTACAGGTGAGAGCAGATCAGAGACAGAGGCAGATCTGATGTTCTGGATTCAGACGCAGCCGATGCTGAACCTCGTTTACCAACATCTTATTTTCCTTCATTTGCTCAGGGATCATCTCCTTCCCCTGATTAAAATACTTCCTGTAAAAAGAAACCGCTATTGTAGTAAATTTTAATATTAAAGAGCAGATTCAGTAGTCGGTTGTGGGAGTCGCAGGTCGCAGCTTTTAGATGTATTCCTTCTCCAACACACCCAAATCATATAAATGTCTTGTTAGCAGCCTGCAGATCTGAATGGCTGCACATGAGCTAACTCAGCCATTTGATGCAGGTGTTGGAGAAGAAATACATGTAAAAGTTGCAGAGTAGCAGCTCTTGAGGACCAGAAATTTGCACCTTTGCAGTGTTGTCATGGGGAGGGGGGGAGCTCTGGCGTGTGCAGTCTGTTGCTTCCATGTTGCTTCCGTTTTAGCAAAACCAGCAATGGACTTGAATCCTGTTTAGACTGCAACTTGTTCTAGAATCAGTGAATTGCATGAAATAAAATTTATTGAACTGAGCAGCAGAAAAAAACACAAGTTTTTATAAGAACATGATAGAACTCTGTGTGCTCACAGATCTTGTTCTTGCCTTAAAATAAATCCAACAAATGAGGATTTTCATGAACGTTACAATCTTTGTAAAAATTTCTGGGTCATTGTGCTGCTGGAAGTTCTGCTCGTTCTTACCGGGATTCTTTAAACCGATACAGAAGTTCCAGATGCTTCTCACGGAGGGATTCGTTACGATTCTCGCGTTGTCCGTCGCCGTTGTGATGATTTTGCGTAATCTCGCAGCCTTGGTAACTGTTGGCTTGTTTCCAGGGACGGAGTTCGTGGTTGTGGAGGACTTGTCCTGCCTGGACACCAACGCCATCATCCTGAAAGGCACCACTGTCCTGACCTACAAGCCCCGTCTGCTGGACAGACCTTTCTCTGGCAGCCTGGCAGGAGTGGAGGTGACATGACCCACATTGCTGCTTTGTTTTAAAAATGCTAAAAAACAAAAAAAGGGTTCAGGAGTTAACTCAAAGTCTGCCGCCCTCTGCAGGTGTTCTCGTGTCGGCTAGGCAGCGAGCAGGAGACGGCGCTCTCCATCATCGACCCCGTTAACGTGCAGGTGGATCTGTGTGGGAGCCCCACTTATCAAAGCAGCTCTGGTCTCCTGGACGCCTTTAATGTGGAGGACATCCCGCCGCTGCTGGAGGTCAGAATCACTTTTATTTTTATTGCTGTGAAACATTGAAATTTGAGCAGATGCTCCTTAAATGGTGACTGTTAAAATATCTACAATTTAAATAGAAAATAAGATAGTAGAAATTAAAAAATATACATACATACATAATATTGCAAATATATGTATTAAATAAAATACTTTCCTCCTGATTTGATTCCTTTACGATTTTTATGGGTGCCGATTTGATTCAAATTGCAATTCCCATGATTTCTTAGATATTGCAGGTTTTGTGGAGGACAAAACAAAAGATTTTACAATCTTTTTTTTAAATTTTCAGTTAGGAAGACAACAGCAGCCATAACAACATTCTGCTGCTATAATGCCCAACAAGAAAAGTAAAAAAGATAATTAATGATAACAAAATTGAAATTAATAAAATTTTAAACTGTGAAATAAAAAAATCCAGATTTTCGATTTTTTGTTTCAATTTTCCCACCCTTATAAAATGCAGTAGGAACAGTGCAGATAAACAGAATGTCCACTGCTCATTGCGCAGAAGGACTTTTTAAGCTTTGTGAGACACTTCAGGACAGGGAAACTAACCCTTACATTCAGCGTTTCTGCCTCCAGCAGCTGTCATTATTCGTGTTTTCTTATTGAATAAGAAACGTCATGATAAGTGAGTGTAATGCAGAGGAGACTTTAATAATCACGTCGCTTTTCTTCTGTCACAGATTCAGTTTCCTGCTCTGGACATCCGTCTCTCTTACAATGACATTAAGCTCTTCTTGGCCATTGCTAAGTACATCCCTGCAGCTGGAGCTGCACCTCCACCTCCCCCTGACTCCGCTGAGCCCACTGATCCACCCAAAGACGACTTCAAGCAGAAAACTCACTCCCTCATAGGTATGGAGAGGACGGCTGGTCGACTGGTTACCAGTTTTATGGGCTGAATGCTAAAGGGTTGAGATTTTTAATACATTTTACATTAAATAAACATGTAGTTTATTTAAAGTCTAAAAACATATGTTTTTCTTAGTTGTTCTGTTTTGAAGTTCAAAACGGAATAACTAATCATCTATACACACTAGGGCTGCTTAATGGCAACAATCTGGAGGTAAGATATTTACATGACATAGAAAATATTTTAAATTCTTTTTAATTAAAAAAAATATCAATAATATTTTTCTTCAATATTTTGTTGTGGAAAAAAAAATCAATGTTGTGGTTCTGAAAATAGATACCACTGTGTAAAGGTTGGCAATTTGGCAAATATTGTAGTTCATTTCGGGTAGAAAAAAAAACATTCTTTGGGCATTTTTTTCAGAAGAAAATTGATATTCTGGTTCTGAATATAGATATCACCACTGTGTAAAGTTTGCATATATAGCATATTATTGATTTAAAAGGTTAAAAAAGTTTTTAATAATTTTCTTTGCATGAAAAATCTATTTTGTCGTTTTGAATATCGATACATCATCATGCAAAATTCACGATATTTCAGTAAAATTGTATTTTCTTACAATTTAAATGTCTGATGGAGCTCAGAAAGAAAACAAGATTTTATTACAGGCTGGTGTTTTGTTAGCTCCGTTCTTCATTTTTTCCTCCTTCAGAAACACAGCTGAACCACCTACAAGACCTCGGTTTCATGAAAGAGGACTGCATAGCTGCTCTTGCTCACTGTAAAGGTGAAGGAGTTTTTTATTTTTATTTTTTATTTTTTTAACACAATATACAGTATACAAAACCTCAGTTTGGACCAAAACATGAGCACTATTTCCCGAAAAGTTCTGTAAACACAGATGTATTTATGT
>JBBBVT010000014.1:1575532-1585910 GCA_037177035.1 Craterocephalus eyresii
GTGTGTGTGTGTGTGTGTGTGTGTGTGTGTGTGTGTGTGTGTGTGTGTGTGTGTGTGTGTGTGTGTGTAGGCATTGAAAGGCACTCTGGGCTTCCCTCTGGTTCGCTTCGAGGACGCCGTCATCAACATGTACCCCTTCACCAGGGTGCACCCCTACGAGACCCAGGAGATTATCATCAACGACATCCTGAAGCACTTCAGAGAGGTCAGAGAGCATGCAGCGACAGATTCAGCTGATGCAGCGCAGGCTCAGGATCAGGCCTGCATCTCATGATTAATGCTGGCAGCAACTTTATTGGCATAATGAATGAGATCAGAAAGCAGGCGGGGAGCAGGATGAATGAAGCGATGTGTAAACACTGTGGGAAGCTTTGTAAATCCGGAGCATTTTTATTCAGCCTTTATTTAACCCAGGTGGATTTTTATTTGCATGGGAAACCTGGCCGAGTGGGCAGCAGGAGACCTGGATTAAAAACTCTTCTTGGAAAAAAACAAAAACAAGAAAGAACAGCAAATTTTATCAGGGGAGTGAAAGTGATTCACTCTATAGTCTGCTATAAATATTGTTTCATTTCATATCTTTCCAACTTGATCAATGTGGCTGCGTTCTTCTACATTTATGCCACATTCAGGATGTCATATCAGAGCGAACATGTCATGGGGATGTCCTGAACTTTTAGTGAGCAGCGTATCAGATCTTCACAGATCTTACTCTCTGCAGGAACTGATGAGCCAGGCGGCTCAGATCCTGGGCTCGGTGGACTTCTTGGGGAACCCCATGGGCCTCCTGAATGACGTCACTGAGGGCGTGTCCGAGCTCATCAAGTACGGCAACGTTGGCGGACTGATTCGCAACGTCACTCACGGGGTCTCTAACTCCGCTGCTAAGGTACTCGTCTGCTCCCACCGGCCCCCGGTCTGCAGCTCGCCTCCTGTAAACGTCTGCCGCTCCTCTGTGCCAGTTTGCAGGCACTTTATCGGACGGGCTGGGGAAGACCATGGACAACCGGCACCAGAGTGAGCGCGAGTACATCCGATACCACGGAGCCACCAGCGGAGAGCACCTGGTGGCCGGGATCCACGGCCTGGCTCATGGTATGACCCGCCCGCTGCTTCCTGGGATGTGAGATGTGCACGGCTGCATCCCGCTCTAGTTTCAGCTCTAATCCCACAACAGCATCAATATAGCTTTAAAAAGGGTCTTTCTGTTTGTACCTAATCACTTCACAGAAATAACTGATGGTTCTAATCTATTAGATCGAGCTTTTATACCTACCTGCTGTGTCTTCACATACATGGAACTTTGTGTGGAGCTTTAAAACTGCAGTACCGGCTTTTGTTTGATAGAAACTAGAGCACTGAGTGGGATAAGGGACGTCTTAAGGCCCAATGTCATTCCTCCCCCTCAGCCCTCCCCCTTCGTTTTGCACGTTCATGAGAGACAAAGGGGCGTCTCAATTCTTCTTGGGACCGAGGGGAAGGCTAAGGGGAAGGAGTGGATCCCAGCAGAGGGTTTCCGATGCAAACTTCATGGCTAAAGGGGTAGGAGGAGTTTTACACTTTCACACAGGAAATAAACACAAAAGACTCGTACAAAAAAGTTGCCCTTTCATAAATAACAATGTTAAAAATAAGATACTTTTGTTAAAAACTTTACGTTAAGGTCGACGTTTACAGAAAGTAAAGCAGCGATGTCGTAAGTTTTTAATTGGGGAGAATTACTTATAAAATAACGATTTATGTAATTTCTGTTTCTGTGGTTATAAGGCTGGAAGTTACGTCTCTTTTTTCTGTTGCATTGTGAGTTCTGTGTGACGCGTGTCTTGTAGAAAGTGAGGTAGGAGCCGACCGGCCTCCTGATACGGTTCAGCTTAGATTTCAGGTTAGAGTCCATATGCCTGAAAGCATGAACCTTTGCCTTTGCTCTGTTTAAAGGTGCAGAGGTACGGCAAAGGGAGAGAACTGAGATTTGGCCTAAAAGGTCCATAGAAGAAGACATTAGTAAACATTAGTGCACAGACTCAGTGCTGAAGCAGCTAACTGTAGTGCAGCTATCGTTACACCTGAGTAAACTGGATCCACTCAGATGAAAACGTGTTCATTAAGGTTGTAAATCTGACATCAATTCTTGGGATGACGATTCAATTCTGTATTAATTCTTGATTCAAACCATTCTTTTTGAATAATAATGGCAGCTTTGAATATAGTCTGTCAAACACTTTAAAAGTATTAAAATATTTATTTTCTAAAATTTGGGATCAATTCAGAGCCTTCATAAATAAGAATCATGATTTTGGTGTGAACTGATTCTTTTTCTGCTTTCGTGATGTTTGGAAGAATAAGAGTCCATTCTCAGCTGTGTTATTCCCGTTTGTACCACTAGATGTCAGTAATTATTTTACATCAAACCTCTGATATTGTTTCCATTTTTCTTTTGTTTGATGGATGTTTATTAGTTTGTTATTTTACAAACTTGATTAGCTTGACATCATGAAGTTAGGATGTATTTAACAGCTGCACAGACCACTGAAAAACGTGTTATACGTCATACCGATGCATGCACATGGAAGTTAAGTTTGAGCTCTCCTCTGCCCTCTAGTGGACGCATCACCTCACAACCATCCATCCATCCAAGCATGAGAATGAAGTACCTATTTAGGTGAATAAAGGATCATAAATGGGTCTTATTTAATCTTTATCCTGCAGGTATCATTGGCGGCATGACGAGCATCATCACGTCCACGGTGGAGGGGGTGAAGACGGAGGGCGGCGTCAGCGGCTTCTTCTCAGGACTGGGCAAAGGTCTCGTTGGTACAGTGACCAAGCCGGTAGCCGGAGCTCTGGATTTTGCTTCAGAAACGGCGCAGACGGTGCGGGACATGGCGAGTCTCAGCAACCACAGGTGGGATGGCCGGAGTAGCGGCGTTGTGCGATGTGTGCAGGTAAAACATGGGACGTTACGTGTGTGTTTGTGTTGTTCAGACTGTGCGTGCAGCGCGTCAGGAAGCCGCGCTGCTGTAAGGGTCCTCAGGGTCTGCTGCCCCGCTTCTCCGCCACGCAGGCCGACGGCCAGGAGCAGCTCTTCCGCCTCACCGACAACATCCACTCCGAGTTGTGAGTCATTAGTTTTAATCGTCGGCTCGTTACGTAACCGCCGTGTCGCTCACCGTCGGACGCTTCTTTCAGCTTCATCGCCGTGGAGCCGATCGACAGCTACTGCGTCCTCATCTCCTCCAAGGTGGTCTACTTCCTGAAGCCGGGCGACTACGTGGACCGCGAAGGCATCTTCCTGGAGGTGAAGTACGACGATCTCTACCACTGCCTGGTGTCCAAGGACCACGGGAAGGTGTACGTACAGCTCACCAAGAAGGCGGAGAACACCAGCAGCGGGGTGGCCATGCCCGGCCCCTCCCACCAGAAACCCATGGTACGACCCGGCCGCTCGAATAAAGAGAGAAAGGTTAGAAGGACGCCAACCAGTTAACCCACGGACCCGTCTGAAGGGGCCTCATATGAACTTTGGCTCAAACAAACCGCAATAAGTCAGTTAGTCTATTAATCGGAAAGGTAAGAAAAAGTTTTCCGGCCGTAATAATTTATATTGGTCTGAACCTCCTCATTTCTCTCTCATGTCATACTTGGCAGCTGCATAAAATCAGGAATTTTCATAACATCTATATGTAAAGAACGATAGATTTTCAAATATATTGAGACTTTGTTACACAAGATATGGAATAAAGGAATATCCTTTATATCGAGTTAACCTGTTTTAAGGTAAAAGCATCTCGTACATCTCGTACATCTTTAGCATTTTTCACATCTGTGTCCTTATTGTGGTCATTAAAAGTTATCATTTAAATGCACATTTACTTGAATTTTAGTCAAACATTTTAATGCATATGTGCTTCTGACCCTTAAAAAAGGAGCATTTAGCACTAAAGGTTGTAAATTTGAGCCTTTTTTTTGGTTATTTGACCAAAAAAAATTACATAGAAATATATGTTGTTATTAAGAAAACAATTATCGAGATATAAATTTGGTTCGCCCAGACATAATACAGGTAATACTTAACTTCACAGATGATACCTATACATACATTTCATCTGTGAAGGTTAGTTACAGAAATGCAGCACCTATTCAGGATATTCTAATTTTCCAAGTAATACCTGTAACTTAGCTTTAAAGATTAAACGTACAAATATGCACAAATAGTATGCAAATAAATATATATTTTCACTTTTATTGTTGAATTGCCTGAATAAAAAAACTTTTCCAGCATATTCTAAAGCACCTGTAGTTGCTTCCATACCATTTTTGGCTTGTTGTTAAGAGCCATTATGGAAAATCCAAAGAGCCGCTTGTTGTAGACTAGACTGAAGGATAAATCTGTCTGTGATTTAACTTTACAAACTCTTTTTTTCCCTTAGGTCCATGTGAAAAGCGAGAGCCTGGCTGTCAAGATCTCTCAGGAAATCAACTATGCCAAGAGTCTGTACTACGAGCAGCAGCTCATGCTGCCTCCCAGCGAGAACGAGGACTGTTTGCTGCTGGAGTCCTGATCCCGACCGGCTTTTCTGGCTTCCTAACCGGAATCCGCAAGGATTCAAACCTGCAACCGCACGTCGGACGAAGCACATTTCTAATCCCAGTGGGACTGTTCGGTGTGCGGAGCGCCACCGGTCTGTGTGAATAGCCAGGATGTAAATAAGATGTATCACTACACGCCGTGTACATAGTGTTCATGATGAAGACTAACACAGAGGATAATGTGAAATCTAACAAACTGCCTTCTATATTTTCACAATCAGAGATGATAAAGATGGGGAATGAATTGCACTGACACACACTGACACACACACACACACACACACACACACACACTGGAGCTGCCTGTCAGCATCTGCTCTGCCTTTAACACAAACCTGTATGTGTGATGTGTCTCTACTTGTATTTAACACGTTTTTTATTATTATTATTATTATTATAATAATTATAATTAACCAGGCCAGCGTTGTTTCTAAAGCACATGTTGACGAGTCGCTGACCAGTCGGGGAGGAGGGGGCTCCTTCGGGTCCACACGGGCACTGCATCAAATAAAGCAGCAGACTGCAGCAGTCATGGTGGTTACCGCTTCTTCTTCTTCTTCTTCTTCTTCACATAAACACAACGGCTGCAACAAGTTCAACACATATGAATAGATGGATTTATAGAGATGTGGGGTCCAGAAGACGTGTCTGTCTCATCGCTGTGGGACGGACAGAGATGGGTTTTTTTTGTGGAGAAAAACAAAATATTTTTTGTTTTGTTTTCTTAATTTCAGTTAGGAAAAAACAGCCAGAACAACATTATGTTCGACAAGTAAAAAAACAAATAAAATAATAAAAATGAAGTAAAAAACATTTATTTGAAAAATCAAAATCAATCAATTTTAAAATTGTAAAATAAAAAATCCCGGCGTTCAGTTTTTTTTAAACAAATCTATTTCATAATTGAATTTTCCCACTTCTAATAATCTCACACGTCTCATGTTTCTGTAGAGACCAGGATGAAACAAACAGCCCTCCTAATTGTGATGATATGCTTAATTTATTTCAGAGAGAAGGAAAAAATTGTCATAAACGTTAAACCTCAACACAGTTTTTGGTTTTCATAGTTGCTGGTCTTTAATTTAATTTCCTTTGACGTTTAGGTAACAGTTTCATTCGTTCAGGATCTCAGATGTAACAGGACGCAGTAGCCCCGGTTGAACTGATGAAACTCAGATTAACCCAGAACGGTGGAGGGAAAGCGGCCGTGGTCAGAGGTCTCTGCTGTTTTGTGATGATGTGATGGACTAAAGAAGCTTTCATGTGCACGGATTAACCGATAAAGCAGCCAAGCCGACGGGAACCCGCAACATAGATCTAATTCACCGTGATCCAAAACATGCCGCGAGAGGAGCCGGGAAGGTTCAGCGTCCTCCATCAGCTGCTGCTTTAACTGGTTTGGTTGAACCAGTAAGAAACGCTTCCAGGTGAAAATGTGAATCATTGTGTTACATGAAGTTTAGACTCAGAGCGGAAATTTGTGGCTGCAGAGCGAATCATCGTGTTTGTCTGTTTTTTTTTCTCGGATCGGAAATATTCCTCAGAGATTTCGCTCCATACTGACATGAGACCATCGCACAGATGCTCCTCAGGACTTCTGCATCTTTCTCACCTTAGAGATGGTTGTGTGTGAAAATCCCAGTAAATACTCAGACCGACAAGCATGCCGTGTTCGAAGTCACTTGAATCCTTTTTCATCCTCATTCTGATGCTGAGATTTCGAGCTGGTCAATATGAACCACGTTTCATATGTCAATCTTTTTTTTTCTTAGTCATGATATGCAATATATATCTCAATATAATTTATTTGGGTCAAATAACAGAGGAGACTGTTCAAATTTACAACCTTGCGTGCTAAATGCTGTTTTATTGAGGATCAAAAACACATGATATATTTGACTAAAATTGAAGTAGTTTGTATTAAAATGATAAATAACTTTCAGTGACCATAAGGATAAAAAAGATTTATAGATTTATAGAACATCAGCAAGTCATCATGACCAGGTCTACATGACTAAATGCACTAAAATGCTGCCTTACGATTGGCTGATTGGATATTAGCGTTAGGTATACCTAATAATAAGGCTGGTAACAGCTAGAACCATAGTTTTAATTTTAACCACATTTTTTAATAATTTCACATCAAACTATGGACGAGTCGCAGTCCAGGGTTCAGCTGCATAAAACTTAGTTTAATACTTAACATTGTTTTCTACAAAGTTCATGTATTTTATACCTCAGTCCTCCTGAAACTACATGTATGGTTTTATCCGTGATCATATGCAATCAGGAATGAATCATTTGCTTGTGTTTGCATCACAGCAAAGGACGAAATGGATTCAGCAGCTTCTCATGAATCGCTGATCAGGAGGTGGAGGCAGCTCCTCGTACGGATCTTTGTTTCATTTGAACAGTTTGTGGAAGCCTAAAGCGGGATACGAGCCGAGCACCACCAGAACAATGTCTACATAATTCATCTCATCCTCCGT
Source organism: Craterocephalus eyresii (assembly GCA_037177035.1). NCBI lineage: Eukaryota > Metazoa > Chordata > Actinopteri > Atheriniformes > Atherinidae > Craterocephalus > Craterocephalus eyresii. Next base: position 1,582,609 of record JBBBVT010000014.1, read on the forward strand.
CCTCATAATGACGGCTGCACACAGCTGCAGCTGTTTAAAGCCCGTAATTATGGATAAATATGTCGGAAAGGAACGTTTTCCTGTGAAGAAGCAGCTTCTGTGAAGGTGTTCAAATTCTGACGGCTGCTCATCGCATCAGTCCTAAGTTCTCCTATAATATGTTTATGCACAGTTTGGCGTGTTTGTTTGTGAGAAAGGCAATCAGGTTTTTGGGTGTTTGCATCATATATGCGTCTGGTTCTTGGAGTAGAAACGGGGGAAACAATCCTGCTTCGGTATCTGCGCGTCACAAGAGGAAGAAGACACCATCAGTCTTCAGGAAATGAAAAAAAAAACTCCACAGCAGGAGCCGCCTGGTAGAGGACCAGCGTGAGATCTTCATCCTGCAGAATCTGATCCTGGAGCAGCGTTAGTGTTGCTGTTGCTGACGGAGGTGCAGCTGCGAGCGGGCCGGGCGGTTTGGTGCTGGCTGGGTATCAGCGGAGTCTTGGTCATGTCAGCTCGCAGGTGAATCTCAGCAGCAGCAGGATGGACTGTAACAGGATGCAGTGTTGCTGGGCAACCGCGTTGATCGCTGCACACAAACAGGACGCAAAAATGTTATGGAAAAAAAAACTGCCTGAAAAACTTCTTTTGTCCTCTTAGAATCATTTATACCCTCATTAAAGAAAATGCTACATTTACAACAAGCACTCAAATAACCAGAGACTGAAAAATGTAATAATAAATTAAACACTGTTTCTAATTTAATTGAGTTGAAAAAATAATAATAAAAACAAAAACAAGTTTGACCAATGAGAGGCTTTGCTGATCATCCGTGGGCCAGAATACCTGTGGACAGGTGGACAAGTTCCAGAAAATCATCTTATTACAGCGATTACAGCTTTGAGTGATGTATTAGTTTATCTTATTTTATGCTTGTTTTAAAATATTTCTATCAAACCACGATTAAAAAACAATGTAATCATTTTTAAAAAAAAAATTGCATCTATTATTATTTTATTCAATATCAGCTTATATCAGTGACAGCTGTTATTTTTACCTCATTAATGGAAGAGCATAAATAATTGTGAGGACGACTGCATATGATCTACATCAGCACTAATGCAGTATTTCTACCACATCATCTTACCTACATGCCTGCGTGGGAGATCATGTATGTCTGCTCAGACTTTTACAGAAAGAAAAGTTCCTAAAACCACCGGATGTCAGGAGTGAAAAGTTAAACAGCCTGGGAAGCTGAAGAAAAACGTATAAATGTTTTATGATTTGGCTCAAAGCAAATTTTTCTCATCATCAGTGAAGTTTGTGTGTTTGGGCTGCTTTGATTAATCCTTTCATAACAGCTGTTTTCTAGTATATTTATGGATGGGGATGGAAAATTAGTAATTTTGGCAGTTCAGGGGATGTCAGTGTGCAACACACTGCCACTCACTGTAAAATAAATAATTACATGGGTACACTGTAATTACCACATTTCCTTTTTTGATAAAGTTACAGTAGTAAAGAAGTAATTTAGAAAAAATGTAATTATATGGTGCTTTTCACACATAAAATCACAAAGTACTGGACATAAAACATGTGCATAAAAAGGGACCAACCAAATCAACCAAAAGCTTTTCTAAATAAAGTTTTTAACCAGGAACAAGAAGTCAAGAATTAAATTTTAAAACTAATATTTGACTGGAAGACATTAAAGACTGTATAAAATGTGGGTAATGTGGACTGTTTTTAAAAGTCCTTCAGTAGACTTTTGAGAGACAATAAACAGGGACAGAAAATGATGCAGACATTATTGATAATTCACTTTATAGAAATAAAAATGCATATTTCATGAGTAATTTTGAAGAATACATCAAAACTTGAAATGAATAAACCATAAAATATGATGAGGAAATAAAAAAACATGAAACATGAAAAATATGCAGCACTGCTAAAGCATTCATGCATGAAAGGGTTAAATGGGTTAAATAGGAGGGTGGAAAATAAGAAGTGGCCCAAGGGAAAAAGTTCATTAAATGACTAAAAACATGAACATCCTTCGTACTTAGATATAAAAGAATGATGAACTGTGATTATTACGTTGTAAATAAATATTTTTGTAATTTGTTGTAATGGAGCTCACCGATATAATGCTCCTTCTCTTTTTTCAGCCTGGGGTTGTCTGTAAGACAGGATGACAGCGTTCAGCGTGTGGAGGTGGAGTGCGCTGCGCTGAATGAGCAGACAGCCTCACCGAACACGATGAGGCGCGTGTGCGTGTCCGTGGAGCCCAGCGGGTTCTGCGCCGTGCAGCGGAACATGGACCCGTTCAGCTCTGCAGGGACCCGGTCCAGCACCAGCTCCCGCCCGTCGTGCTTCTCTCTGCCGTCCAGCAAACTGCCGCCCACCCTGGTCCAGGTGAACATGGGCTCAGGGAAGACCTCCGTCTGTGCAAACAGCGTCTGGTCATTATTTATTCCTCCTGCTCAGCTGTAAACAGCCGATCTCATCTCTGCTCATCAGAGCAGAGTAATAAGGGCCACACAGAAAACAAAAAATAAATGAATAATGATGGAAGATATTTTTTCCTTCCTCACCAGACAACAGAGGAACTGCCAAGAATATTATTAGGCCCGAGCACCGAAGGCGGTGCGAAGGCCTATTGTAATCCCAGCGTTTATTCTTCCCTATTCTTTTCTTATTTTTCTTCTCCCAAATGAATTGCATTTTTGGGGGCCTGAACTGTTCTGAAATATGGTGAGTTTTTGAGCATGTTCAGGCTGAACATGCTCAAAAACTCACCATATTTTGCGTACCCCCGGACGAATCTGAAAAATTTCGTATTTTATGGTTTTCGTGACTGTTCGGGCAAAATTGCGCCAGAGCGCCACCTTTTAAAATCCCCCTACATTGCAAGTCATCGATTTTTACGAAACTTGGTACACTTGTTCTACATGCTCGGGCGGACAAAAAAGCCTCTTGGAGCCATGGTCCAAACCCAACAGGAAGTCGGCCATCTTGGATTAAAGCCGCCATTTTGGTGTTTTACTCACGTTTTTATCGTAGAGCCACCAAAGTTGGTCAGAATGTTTAGGAGACATGTGGGATTAAAAAGTAGCCAGCGATTTTTTCAAAGGTTAACGGTGTTGTGTGGGCGGGGCCTCAAAGTTCGATGTCTCCCCATGAAAAACGAAATCGGTTCCACATAAAACCAGATATCTGCACCAAAATGGACGGGTAAGTTGGTGGTCCCATCCTGAACACACCTACATGTCAATATTTTGATTATGACTTAGCCACGCCCCCTGGCGACAGGAAGT
>JBBBVT010000014.1:1588089-1615898 GCA_037177035.1 Craterocephalus eyresii
CTGGTGGACGGGGCGGTGCAATAGGCCGAGCGGCGCCAGAGGTGCGAGGGCCTCCAACGCCGCTTGCGGCTTTAATTATTATTATTATGCTAATATTATTAGTCTAAACATTTCAACTTTATTCACAACATTTTGACTTTATTTTGGACATTTCTTTTTTTTTTCATCCTTGACATTTTGATTTTTATTCAAATTTTGACTTTTTTCTTGACATTTCTACTTCATTCTTGACATTTTAACTTTATTCACATCATGCTATTCTCAACATTTTGACTTTATTCCCTTTTCGACTTTATTCTCAACATTGACCTTATTCAAAATATTTTGATTTTTATTTTCAACATTTCTATTTAATTCTGAACATTTCCATTTTTTAAAAATCTCATTTCGACTTAATCAAAATATTTTGACTTTATTTTCAACATTTTCTGAACATTTCCATTTTTTTAAAATTCCATGTAGTCTTTATTCTAAAAGATTTCACTCCAATCTTGACATTTTGAGTTTATTCTCTGGTGAGAAAGGAAAAATATCCTCTATGGTTTGTCTATTTTATTTTCTCTGGGTGGCCCTGGTACTCTGCCGCAGCTCCTTACATGTCTTATCCAATAACAATTTTAGGGGGGACCCTTAATCTTTAGGGCTGGGATAATCTGAGAAAGGATCATGACAGCATCTTGAGATCGGACTTAATCTGCTTATTCAAGAAACTGCAGCAACAGCGATAATCTCTGCAGCCCTGCAACCTGCTTTGAAGCATTTTAACACCATACAGGCACAAAAAGAGCCACTCTTAAGAGATTTAGCTCCCCTTGCAGCTTCACTGCGCACTGTGACAACATGGAAGTCTGATTTCAAAGAGAAAAGTAAGAAACTGAAACCAGCGGCTCACAGAAAGCAAAGCCTTCAATCCCAAACTTCGTTTTACACTTCACAAGTGCTCAGAAGATTTCATGTTTAAATCCTCCTCTTTCTTTGGTGGGATGTCTGCTTCAAAGAGGCTGAATGTCAGAAACTCACAGCAGAGGGTCCAAGCTGGAAGCCCTGCACGGTGATCCGCACCGTGTCCCCCACCTTAGCCCTGCTGGGCGTCATGGTTAGCTTGGGTCCTCTGGGAGCAGCTAGAGGAAAGTGACAAAGCATGTTAGATTAACTTGTATGAGTCCAATGATGTATAATGTGTCCCGTCTGAGTGTCTGCTGTCAGCAGCTGTGTCAGAAATAGCTTTGGTGTCTGCAGCGTTTATGGATAAAACAGACATTTTTACTACCTGCCCCATCAAATAAAGATAGATTAGATCCACAAAAAACCTATTTGACACTATAAAATAACTTACAATAAACAAAACTGTTCACAATTTAATGCTTTTTATGTGTTTCGGCACCTGAAACCTCTAAACCTGGATGTGAAGTCGTTCCCGGTTCCGACCTCCGAGTTAAATCAAACGCAGCATAGCGCTTGGTTGTCTTTGTGGTTTGTTTGCTACGCTGTGGTTGCGTTTACAGCTGGCCTTCAGCAGCATCAGCACTTAAAGTGTCAACCTGACCCAGCACTAACTGCTTCATGCACTCACCATAACTTGGTTCTACGAATTTTATTTTTTTGTGTGATTTTTATGTGATTTTTTACATAGGACTTGTTTCTCACACACGCGCACATACGGCACTTACACAAACACACAAAAAAAATAATAATGAAAAAATAAATAAACTGGCACTTAGCACGATCTTAGCACTAGACATAACTACATGGATGACCAGCAGTCCACCTGTTCATGCTGTATCCTACTTGAATTTATGCTTGTGTTGTTCTCTCAAACGTACGTCGCTTTGGATAAAAGCATCTGCTAAATGACGGTAGTAGTAGTAGTAGTAGTAGAGTTAGACCAAAGGGTTTAAAAATCCTAAGTGTCGGCCACTCAGAGCAGATGTGCGCTAGTTAGCATGCTTACTTCCAGCTGTGGCGCACAAATCCAGCCACTCACTCCGTCAGGAATGACTCAGCAGAAAGCGGAGCTGCTGGTCTACGTATGCAGAGAGAAGAAAAAGAAGTGGAGGACTCACTGAGTGTGACCTCGGCCTGCATGGGCATGGACAGCGCCGGGTGCTTGACCTCGCAGCTGAACAGGGCCTCGTTGTCCAGCTGAGGGTTGAGGCTCCAGGTGAGCATGGCCCTCACCTCCATGGTGCCATCACCTGAGGCGTGCTGCCCGTGCTGGAAGTAGTAGAGCGGGTCGCTGCTCTGGACCCAGCGGGGAAACTCCCGGCTCACCACCGTCTCGGGGATCACCTCTGTGGAGGGTTCGGCCTTCAGCTCGGACTCGTCCTCTCCGCCCTGTTGGAGGACGTCTGGGCCGCTTTGGCCGAGCTGGTTCGACTTCTCCTCTTGGTCCAGGAGGGACAGGGACCTCTGGAGTTTAGTGTCATCGAGATCTGGCTTGGGGAGAGTTTGGGAACTCCACAGTCCTGCCTGACCCCATCCTACGTTTTTTTCTGGACCGGGGCTCTTGGTTTGATATTCCACTGAAGAGGAAGGCTGGAGCGACGGAAACACATCGATGAGCTCGCCGTCCCGTTTGAAGTACACCTGAGAAACAGGGATAAAAGCAGATGGGATCAGGACCCTTACTGGTGTAACAGGACTGTTTTTGTTTAAGTATCATCTGCTGCTGGAGTCCAGCATGGCTTCAGAGATAAATTCCATGGGGAACTGGTTAGAAATAAGTGATGTGAAACAGCTGGATTTGAACCAGCAACCCAAACCCATTCAAACTAGTCTGTCAATTTGTCAGTGTTTCACTTGAAATGTTCAAGTGTTTTGCTGGGTATACATTTGTTTTGCACTTTCCAGGCCACCGTAGTTGAAAAATGAGATTACAGATCTTGGAATTAAACTGGTTTTATTCATCATCCTATCATATTGGTATTGGCTTTAGTATCGGAACACTTTCCTAAAAAGGTGTCGGTGCTGGTGCATCTCTAAATTTATTGCATGAAAAGTGCTGTATAAATAAGTTTGATTAAATTTGGAAAGCAGGAAGTCTGCAGCAGTGCAGCAGCTGTTTGGCTTCCTGTCTGCGACCAGGACCTGCATCATGAAACCTTTCCCATCACTCCAACCTCTGTGTGAGCAGCCGATGCAGGCCAGAGGGCAGCGAGCCCAGGGCAGCCACTCCTACAGACACCCAAACGCACCACACCTCATCTATTTTGTATAAATTTTTCCTCTGTAATGTTTAAAACAGTCTCTCTCTCCTGGAGTGCAGCGATGCCTGAAGCTTGCAGCCAAATCATCCTCCTGCCCTGGGCAGCATCCAGGAACCAGAGGTGTGGGAGGAGCACAGGGATGGTTTGTACATATGACCCAATGTGCTGCTAGGTCCTTGCATGCATGCAGGGGTCCCTGAGGACCCTGAGGATGGAGATACATTGTGTGACAGTAAACTGATTTATAAGAGGGCTCACGCCTTTGTTATGCATGTTTAAGGTAAACTGGTTACACCTGGTAAGTTGACAGTCTGTAATAACATCTCTCTGGGATAATTTGATGAATTTAATGTTTTGTGATCTCTGTTTTAAAATATATCCCTGGGGAAAATGTGTATTGTGTGTAGGTCTGTGTGTGTTAATGTATGTCTTTTTTATTATTGTTTTACAACGCACAGCTAATAAAACACTGGGAAGCACTTATAGGCGGGGCCACGACTTAATGGAGGGGAGTCATCCTCAGAGGGATCCGTATCAGGGTGAGGGGGAAGGAGGCTGGAGCTTCTGGGAGTTGAGAAAGCTGTGTGATTAAATAACCTGTAAATGGAGTTGTGTATAGCCCACTGGAGTTTGGGGAGGTAAAAAGCACAATAAAGCTCCCAAAGAAAAGATGAGGTTTGGTCATCCTGATTATTTCAGACGGAGGAATCCCGGTCTGGTAGGGGCCTTGAACCCAGTCCCATCAAACATTGGTCTAATTAACTCTACTGCAGTGAGGTTTCTCCCCTAATAGCTTCATTTATGCTCCATTGAAACATATTTTTCAAACTTTGTATTTTTCAGATCAGAAATAATTTTGAAAAAAAAAAAAAAAAAACAGCGCCATGTGTATTCACTTCCCAAATGCCGATGTTTTGCTGAGTTTGTGACAGTTACAGGTCTCTGGATGTGCCTTTATAACTTTGGTGACATCTACTGCAAATGATTAATCATTCATACCAGAGAAATCGCTTTTCTCTGCATTTCACTCTGTCACCATATGCAGCTGTTCTCTAATCCTCTGATGATAATTCCACATACTTTCTCCACAGAGGTCATCGGGGTACAGACCAAAGCTGGAAATAGCTTTTTCATTTCAAACTTTCAAGCTGCTTCGGGATATTTGTGTGTGTGTGTGTGTGTGTGTGTGTGTGAGCATTAACATTTCAAATCCAGCAGTGTTCCCATTTTTATTCTGCACTGAATGTACCGACACTTTCCATGTTATCGGACATCCTGGTATGTTTTAGTGTTCTCTGATCAAAAAAGAGTCAGAAGATGAGTCATGACGGGTATTTTCTTAGCAAATAGAGCCGAGTAAAGCAGCTTCATCTCACCACAGGAGCTGGCTTCGCTCCTTTAACGATGCACACCAGGGTGAAGTTCTGGGCTTCGTAGCGGCTGAATGGAGCTGGGCTGTTGGCCGCCTCCACTGAGATAGACTTGGGAGGTACTGCAGAGAAAATGCAGAGAATTCTTAGAAATACTTTGACTACAGGTAAGCACGATTCTCTCCACATCAAGCACCCGATATGGCCTTTAAAAGCATTGAAAGCACAATAAACATGAGTACAAACCAATGACGGTGAGTGTGATGCTGCTGGATTCCAGGATCACTTTGTCTCTGGAGCTTCTGTCGTAGATGCCCACATGGCACTCATACAGGCCGTCATCGTCCATCTGGACCTCAGGAAGTCTGTTCAGATGCACAGGAACCGAATTTAACAGGATGTTTTCTTTTAAAGTGGCTCTGCTGATATCATTTCCAGTCATTCATTCTTAATTATGGGTAGCTCCAGACTTTCAGTATTTCAAATACGTTGTAACTATTTAAGAATGATGGACAACCGTGTTTTGTTTTCTCCATCTCCTGATGCTTTTATGAAGTTTTATGAAGTCTGTTGTTTGGTAAAGAAACTAATTTTCTGTTATGCAACAATACAGATTATTTTGTCTTTCAGTTCTTCATATATAAAAGCTTTCTGCATGCTCCTGTCTATAGGTGCAGCTGTAGGATGTGTGGTGACAAGCTGAGGCAGCAAACTTTTGCTGCAAAGACCCCAGAAATTATGCTTACGTTGTTACTTGATAAATAAAATAGTCTCAGAAAAAATGCTCAGTGAGAAGAAACATCAGCCTATATAACCTTGATCTAAAGATTCTTTATTATACTGTGCCTACATTTCAATTTTGCATACTGTAAAACCATGATTTATCTGCTCTTGCAGAGTGTATCCCTCTTTAAACAACGTCAGTAAGACTTTAGGCTGAATATGAGACTGTAAGACTTGGGTGAGCCGTTTTTTGCAGAGTGCTGAGCATGAGGGAAGAAGGACGGAGGCTATGTACATCATGCTGTTAGTGGTCTGGTTTCTTGGCCGTGTTCAAGTCAATGGCGGCTAACTGATAGCTGCTGCTTTTTCGGCCAGAAAATCCGACCCCAGCCACTGATGTCCCCCATCTGGCCTCTCATCTCATTCTTTCTTCTCAGCAAACACTAATGCAGTCCTTTTATTTGCTTTGGTTTGAAAAATGTGCAAAAGCTGACAGCGTTTCTTTCAGAGCAAACCATCAGATATAAACAAATCCAGTCTAACCTGACTGTTGACTGGTAGACCAGGTCCTCTCGCCTCTGCCCGTCTTCCATGTGGGTGTAGCTGGTGTTGTACATGGCATCGTAGGTGAAGATTTTTTGCTTGCCATTGCCTCCTTCCATTACCTGCAACACAATAAGAGACAAGTTTTAACCAGCAGGTGAAATATCTGGAGGTAAGTTAGATAGCTTATCTGTGGTGTTTCATACATCCCTCTGACCAATATAAAGATTTATAATTATTCCAATCTATTGTCATAATTAAAACATCATTTAAAGTTCCAGAAACAATGACTTTGTGAGAGCTTCGTCTTAACAATACGAAAATGATTTATTAAACTATCTTTTCTTACCTGGATCTGGACTAAATCTAATCCAAAGCAATTGATCAATTTAAGCTTCCATATAGAAAAAATGGTACAACAAAGCACATGTAAGACTAATAATGTGTGTTATCAAAGGAAACCTGATGCAGCACAGTTTTAACATGTTTCTGTTGCTATCATCAAATTTTAAATCATCAAATACAGTAATCAGCCATAACTTAATGGTCATTAATATTAAATGCTTAAATGTGAAATTAGTTGTCCTCATCCCTACCCAAACAGCTTTGACAAGTCACTGTGTGGAGCAGTATTCATTCATTCATGAACATAATTCTTTTACAAAGTTCCAACCAAAGCAGTATTTCCTTCATTTTACATCTCCTGGAGACTTTCTGGACTCTTTAGATTTTCATAATTAAATCTTATAGTGGGTGAAGATGTAGATATGACTTTCTAAACCTCATTGTGTCGCTGTTGATGTTGATATTCATGTTAAAACACTGGTGGGCTCACCTGAAACCATACAATCTCCCGGAGGTTTCCATCTGTTTGGAAGTTGCACTTGAGCGTGACTGTGTCCCCAATGACGATGGGAGGAAGAGGCTCAATGGAGACGGTTAAATAACCTGCAACCACACCAACACAAGGTAATTTTCATTTAAATACAGGGCAAACAGGTAGTTTAGCATGTTCAGTTCCACCTGGTAGATGGAAAATGCAGTCATTTGCTTCCCGTTGGTGTCCACAACACAAGTCAGACACAATTAGTGATGCTTAAAAGAAATTCAAACATCCTTGTTTATGTTTTCAACTTGCCTCCAAATTTTTGCTGGTGTTTGGACATGTTAAGCAGAGTCTTTGGTTGTAAGATCCCACCTAATTCCTGCAAATGTTCCTTTTTTAGGGTTTGCAGAAGGTTACTGTATTAGCTGAGCTGCAGCTACCCCATCATCAGTAGTACTAGTAGCCGAGGTCATACCATCCAGAGTCACTAAATATAACTTCTCTGTTGTGTTATTCAAATGTATAAAACCAGAAAACCAGTGATCCAGGCCTTCAAGCTTTTAAAATGTCTTGTACACTGACCCAATGAACAGTTTAGTCAGGTTTTATGGGCAAGTATAGCCAAGAATCATCTCCATAATGGAAATGGATGCTCTGCTGTAATAAAATATAAGCAAATAATTGCTTTTTTTTCACTCTGGTACCATTCAGACAAACTGCTTTCAGAACGGCTGTGCTGCTGGTGAAATTCAGAAAAGTGTGGAATAATCTACCTTCTCCTGTAAGAAAATGTTCCACCAATTCCATCTTTAACTCTTTAAAATCCAGATCAAGGGAAAAATGGGCAGAAAAGTCTAAATGTGTAGTCTTTCTTTGGCCTTTTAACAAAACTTGAAAAAATAAAAATAAATGTAGTATTTTTATAATTTATTACTGTGTGATATGTCAAAATTGTTATTGTGACGTCTTGTGCCCCCTGGAATCAGGTTGTGTACAACAGAGTTTTACCATAAAGTGACGCAAAAGGTCTTAGAATCTACGTATAAAATATGCTACGGCTCATCGCCAAAAATGGTTAAAGAGACATCAATCCTGGTATCATTTTTAATGTTTATTTGTATTTGATTGTTTTATCTTTTCCAGTGTGGTGTTTTTATTCCATCATCTTACTTGCCTGCATATAGAAATTAATATTCTTTGCCATAATCCAGCATGTTTACATCACAGGTCTTTGTACAAATATGTTAAATATGTAATGTATATTTTATTTGGTTATGTGGCGAACCAGCCCTCCATCCTAAAGTCTGGAACCGGAGCTGCCCTTCAGCATGTGGATGTGCAGCAAAGGCACCTTGCAGAGCAGAGGAGGGCATTGCCTGAAGGCCGTCTGTCATCCCGATCAGCCTCACCTCCACATCGCTGGCTCGTAGTACATGACGTCACCCTGCCTACAGATTATTTTTCTCCCATGTTTTCCTCTTAATCCTCCCTGCGGCTTTGCATTCAGCCATTTGCCCAGCTCAGGCCTTTCCAGACTTACAAACAATGTAGAAAAGAGATTAACACATATCTGAATAAAGCTTAATCACTTTAAAAAAATAAAAAAATCACCGATTCATAATGGCCTCAGCAAACAACAGCAAGCAATCATTAAACTGAAGAAAGCATATTTTGAAATGAGATTAAGGTTGGTGAAAATAGATATTGGAAAGTGATATCAGTGACCCCGCTGGCTGTGGATGATTACGGTATTTGCCCTACTTTAATGTGCCGAACACTGAAAGGAGAATTTTACAGTTTAAGAGGAGGAAATGTGAAGAACGTAATACTCAGGTCCTTCTGTGGTAGCAGGAGAAAACGGGGCTCCACATCTGCTCTGCTTTACATACATTTCTCCCAAACTGGGGCGTGAGTCTGTCAGATAAAAGAAGTCACACTTGAAAAGCAACAAGTTAAAAGACAAGAGAACCAGTCCCAGTGGCACGAAGAATAGCTCAGCTGAAGTGAAAACTGCTGGATCTTCTCTTCATGTTAGAGCCTGTGTGATCACAGAGCTGATGGGCAGCATGTGACACCAGAGCAGCAAAACCCAGAAATCAGACAGAAGGACTTTAATCTGAGAAGGAGACATGAAGTTTAAGGTCCAGATGAAGCTGCAGAAAGAGATTTTCTTTTAAATAGTTGAGGTCTTTATTTGACCATTTAACAAAATGTGAAAAAAATTTGACATATGTTTCACTTTGGTAAATCATTTATCATTTATAACTGTGTAGCATCTCTAGTTTTATGCTTCCTGGCATCCATTAGGGGTCAGAACACTGCAAAACATCCAAATCCTATACCAGGTCCATTTTCTCATAGTCAAAATATCTCATCATGCTTAATATATGATTCAATCACCTAAAAAGGAACATTTCAGTGAGATACAGGACCTTGTTTTAAGACAATAGGGGGGAAACACGACTTTTGAGCACCACAAATTTATGAGACACAAAACTTCACAATACCTGTAAAATAGTACAGTTTTTCCAGCTTATTTCAACATCTTGTAAGGTTCAAATATATTTTCTTATTCCAAGACAATTATTATCAAGACAATTTTTACTTGTTCCATTGGCAGCGTTTTTGCTTATTTTAAGAAAAAATACCTTGTTTAAATAGTTTTTTTACTTATTTTTGGAGTGGCCTTATTTCATAATTATCATATTGTATACTTTAGGGATTCTTGTCTTCTGCCCGCCATGGAAGATGGATACCAGGAAGCAGAACATCACCCTACAATAAGTAATCAGTGGACATACAAAAAAAGAAATATAAAGAGCTAAATAAAGACTTCAGATCTTTATAATTGGACATTTCTCTGCAGTTTTTCTTGGGTTGAGCTTTTAAGGCTTAAATGCTATTAAAATATTTTTTTTTTTGGACAAAGTGAAAGCCACTTTATTTCCAGTCTTTTGAAACCCTGCTGCGATGACTTGAACCTAAAAGCCAGCTTCCTCTGAATGTTTGCCTTGTCCTTCAGAGGGACACGCTGTCTGCTGTAGACTCTGACGCTTTGTTACACAAAGTTCAGGTAGCTGGGCTCTGTGGCAGAGATACACAGCAGCTGATAAACAGCCTGTAAATCTAATCTCAGATGATGTGTGACTGAGTATTTAGACTCTAAGGACATTACATGATCAGATAAAACAGGGTTGTGTGTTACTTGTTCATATCTGACCTTATAAATGTTTGTGTTTTGGAGGCCCAGGGACATTTATGATCCACATCCCTGGAGCTGCTGTTGCTCTTCAAGCTAGATTTTTTTTTGTTTTTTTTAGATGTTCGGCTCCAAGTGTTTACTTTGACATTTCAAGAGACAGAAACTCAAAGCCAGATTTTATGCTTGTGCAAAGACAGCTGTGTTTGTGCTATGTGGGTGTGTTTCCCATAATATGATCTGGTACGATCAGGTTTGTTTTAATTTTGATGTGTTATACTTATTATTTGGGTGCTTGGTCCTCCTCGTGGAGTGCTGCCTGGTTCTGGGACTACTGGTTGTCCGGTGCTTGGAGGCCTTTCTGTCTGTGTCTCATCCTCACAGAAGGTGTGGTTTTTATTTGCATGACCACTGGAAGATGCATTATGTAACTTTCCAACCTTAAAACTCTGCATGCCAGACGCGTCTGATGGCAGAGTGACATCTATTTTTCCATTTCTGGAGCCACGGAGCAGCGTCCTGAGGCAGAGAAACTGCACCATTCAGAGGACAACTTTTTATTCTGAGACGCTGTGGGATGTTGCAGCTGACTGTCGGATGAAGGATGAAGACGGGAGCATACTACTGTAAATATGTCAATGGAGGCACATCCCTGAGAAAATTACAAAAGCTCTGCTGTGCATTTTAACACAACTAATCTGTTTCTCTTTCTTCTGTTTGTCATTTTCTATCTTCTGTATCTCCTCTCTCCACTTTGTGCTTTCCCTTTCTCTTCCGTTTACTCTCATTTCTTTTATCAACGCTGTTTTAAGTCCAGCATTAATGTGTAAATTCAGCTAAAACAACTTTCTGGAATAAAAAGTTATTTTGGCTGAGCTCACACTCTGCCTGCTGCACTTTATATCCATAAAGCTCCTCTTAGCGAAGCACATTTGTTCAGCACGACGCGGCAGCCAGACCATCACTCTGCTGTCGGGATGCAGGTCGGGACCAGAGCAGCATGGACTGATGAAGTGATTGATGCAACACCGGCACCACTGTGCACAATGAAAACTAGCTGGCGGGTGTAGATGGAATTCAGCGAGTCAAATATGAGGTAAAACTGGTTTTGGTTGTAGCAGAAGAAGTCTTTGTGTGTCCGGCAGCTGAAATCAACAGCTCGACAAGATGCAGGAGTGAGAGAAACTGCAGAGGGATTAAGTCCTAAATGAATTAATGGTAAACCAGTAAACATAATACTCGCTGAAGTAAACGGGGCAGTCATCTTTAAGTCTTTAAGCTCTTAAAAATGTGCTTTGCATAAATGTGATGCTTAGTTACATTAACATCGGATCCCAGCAGCTGCAGCTTCATGCAATTTAGCAGAATCATCATCATCGTACAGTCTTGACGCTGTAGCCAAGTTCTTCTGATGCCTGTCACACAGTCTGACTCATAGCATCCTGTAAAAGGTCAAAGGTGATCGCTATTATATATCAGGTCTTTTACAACAGAGTAATCAGAACAGCTGGGCTGGTTTTATCTGCAGGATGGCCTCCTTCATACTGGTACCGATGACATTATGAGTGTAGCTGAAGGACTCAGGGGTGTCTGTGCTGCGTGATCTCCAGAACTTAGAGGAGAGATTGGCTCTTAATCCAGAATCTAGACAGAAGTTTCCAAGATCATAGACGGAAAATCTGTAAATTCTACTTTGGGATTAACATCCTTGCACTTTGAGGTTGAACAGATTTAATCATTTTAGAGCACAGATTACCATAAGCAATATGGGTCAGAGTCAGACAATGCTTTTTTTTTATTCCTAAGGGAAAATGAACGGACAACATTAGATAACATGCTAGATGAGTTTCTCCTGCGATGAAGTCACACCGGCATAAACATTCTGCTTTTAATTTACAGCCCGACCACAGAAAGGTCGCCGCATGGATTCAGCTAAGCATCAGGTCGGAGCCTCCCATTGGACAATAACTATAAGCGATTATCTTTAACAAGTTATTTAACCCCAGCTGATGCAATGGATAGCTTTTTATTTCTTAAACAATGTGGCATTGAAAACTGAAAAAGTCCAGCTGAGAAGACATCTAAGGAGATGCAGAAACTAAACTGGTTTAAGGACTGTACCGTGCATTATTAAAAACTGGAAGGACAGCGGGGAACCATCGTCTTCTAGGAAGAAATATGGTCCAAAACATCCTGATTGGTTCTAATCAGCTCTTAATTGAACTTTGGTTAAATCAAATGGAAGAAAAACAACAGTGGAGCTCAGGGCTTGATAGGAAAAGTGAGAACATTTCCACATGAACCATGTGAAAGGAACTCAAGCAGCTGTGTAGCCAGAATAAAACATGCGTGAGAAAAAGGCTTCAGTTTGCTTTGGAGCGTGAAGATTGGACTCTGGAGCCATGGAAGAGGGTCATGTTGTCTGATGGGTCCAGACTGACCCTGTTCTAGGTTCAGGATTCATGGGGCTCAGATTGTGAAAGAATGGTTCAGGGAGCAGGAGGCATTATTTTCACCGTCTTTGCGATGTGCTGGAGAAGTCTTTGCACACTAGACGGACTCTCCCATCATCACTACAAGATATTGGATCTTAATACAAATAAATGTGACATTGCAGGATCTTCTAGAAACAATGCCACAGAAAATACGGTTTAAATCAAAGCTGAAGGTGGTCCAATAAAATGTGTCATCTTTTTATGTGCTGGTGACTTTCTTTTGTCCAAGCAGTGTATGTTTCCACAGTCCAGATAATAGAAACCAGTCTCAGAATGCTGCTTTCTGGCAGCCTGGTTTCTCCAGAAAAACATTAAAGGGATACAGTGTAACTTTTGGCCACTAGGGGGAGCTGAACCTGTAACTTACCACAGGGCACACGACACCATGGTAAATTAAATAGTTTCCATCCTGCTGTGGAATCGTGCTGCAGACACTCTGACCAGCTGATAGGGAATCATTTGGATTCATGAATTTTTCAAAGGATTTTCCATCATTGAAGGATCGGGTCCTACTAGTGGAGGGATGTGACTGATACTTCTAGTTATAAATGATCCATTTATCTCCTGTTTGTTATGCAAACGTCAGCATTAGCCTGTAGCTTATGGGACATTACAGCGTATGAAACCATCAAACTAAAGCTGCCAGTTACTAATCGTTCTGTTACTAATTTTATATTTACATGAATGATAGGAAATGATTTATTTCATGAAAACCTGCATTACTGCTGCAGAAAGGTTTAGGGAGTTATATTAGCTTTGGTCTAGCTAATGTGGCTAGTTGATTAGCTTCAGCTAGCCACATTTAGACACAGACTTATTCTGCAAAGTTCTGCAGCTCATCAGGACTTACTGCTGCTGTTCTGAATAAAAGCTGCTAGAAGACGTGGAAAACTAAATCCATGCAGGTCACATGATCCATGGGAGCCAGATCCGCTACCAGGAAGTTACAATGTCTGGTTTCTGAAGAGAGCAGTCGCTTCAGAACGCTAACACTCATCAAACGCTGAATACTGACCCCAGAAATCATCCATCATTACTCACATCAGGCTGATGTTTGGGTCAGAAGTTACACATTAACCCTTTAAAAGTTGTTAAAAGTTTTCTTCATCACACAAACTTATGATTTTGGTTCAGCAACAGATGAGGGCTCAACATAAAGGCTGTCCTTGTACAACCAACTGCGCCACTCACACCCAGATGTGATTCAAACCAATCAAACACATTTCGGTCAGAGCTTTCTTTTTTTCTCTCTCTCCAATCCATTGTTCCAAATACCCCAAAACATTGCTATGGCCTTTTAACCATGCCCTGCATATACTCTGTAAACCATTTAATGATTCAGAAGTGATGAAGTAAAGAAAGATGAACATAAAAGGGGTGATTTAAAAGAAACTAATCCTGTTTAAAGTTGTTTTAATGAGCAGAAGTAAAGCAGGTGGAACAAGATAAGAAACCAGCCAAGAAACAAATAACAGTGTCGCTCCCTGAGCTGTCACCTCCACACCACTCCAATAAGCGCCTGTTGCTTTGTTTCCGGCTCCTCATGCAGCTGGGTTGAACAGAGAAGTTGATTGTTGCACTTACCCACAGAGCGAGGAGTGTGAGTGAAGAGGAGGAGGCAGCAGAAGGTGAGAGGAGCGGTCATCCTGCTGAGTGCTGCTGCTCACACTCACGGATGCTCCATCTGTTCTCCGAGTGGACGAGGGCAGCGTTTCATCTCCCATCCTTCTCACTGAGGCTGCTTCGCTCTGCTGCACCGGTTTATAGTCAGAGGATTACCCCAGCTCTCTCTCTCTCTTTGCTCTCTCTCTCTCTTTTTGTGCTCCAAACTCCATTTTTATCTCCTTTTCTCTTTAGCGTGTCCTCTTTTTCTCTCCATCTCTGCTCCTCTTTGTCACACAGAGTATCCAGCCTCCATCCATCAGTCTCGTTAGGGTTTCAGTGATCATGATGGAACAAGTAACATATTCATTACGTGACCTGATTTGTGTTTTTTTCTTGGTAAAACAAAATCATATTTATGCAGTTATTTTATAAATGTATTTGTGTTTTATTTGATTTTAATCATGCTTTCATCTGTTATTGTTTTAAGGTTATTTGAACTTAGTTTTAACATCTTTGTAGTGGCGCCCGGTGGGACCATAGGAGGGCTGGCTGCTGGTGTGGATGGATCCCTAAAACACTGTTTCCTCCCAGCAGCATCAAGCTCGATGTTTCCTGTTTTATTCTTAGAAAATCTTTAACTTGTTCTGTTTCATACTTATTTTGTTTTTCTGATGTGAAGCCCTTTGTGTCGCTTTGTGGCATCAAAAGTGTTTTATAAATAACGTTTGATTTGTTTTGATATCAGAACTTTATGATTTCTGGAACTTTGTGGACGATATCAAACATTCACATGAAAAAGGATTATTGTTCGGTCATTTATCGCAAAACTTTTGGGAAAATCTAACTTAAAAAATTCTTCTGCAGCTTTGCACAGGTCTTGTTTTTCCTCCTTACGTTCATCCTTGATAAGTCTCCACCTACAGAGGAGTCCATCCAGGGATAGCGATCCCAAGATGAGAGGGTTTGATGATGTACTGAGAAGTTTCACAAAGTTGCCTTCCTGCACATCCTGCAGGGGGAAGAGGAAACCTGAGATTTTTTCTTTGACCAGTCATTACACCATTCAGACTTCTGAGGTCCCCCTGAGGGCTTGTTTCCCTTTCATGCAATTCTGATTTGGGCCCATTTTTTCCTTTGAATTTCATGTTACACACAGGGTTAAAACTAAAATCACTCTGTTTGTGTAATTAGTCATTCATTCTCAGCTCTGCTTCAACATCACCCATAGCCTAAAGTCAATTATTCAAATCGAACGTTACATAATTTTTGCATATTCCAAAAACAGCTACATTACTTACAAATACTCCAAATGTGTGCATACATGTGGGTACCATCACTCCCAAATTAGTCTGACGTCTTGGTGAAGGTCAGACAGATCATAAAGATCTTCTAACATTTCACCAAATCCAAGCTGCTCTTTTCATATCAGATGACTGAACTAAAATACAGCGCGGTGCCTCCAAACCTTCAGATTCTGAGAAAACATTTATTTATTCTACCACAGAAAATGAAACTTTAATGACTTCATTTCTGCCCTGAAAAACCGTGTGAGTGCTTTTAATAAGTCAGTGTTCTCTGACTTTCCTTGACTTATAAAATTTTACTCTACATGCTTAATATGTTTACAACTGCTTCAGTTGCTCTAAGTGTTTATTGACAACATGATAAATTTAACTACATATTTGTTATATTCTCATGCTTTTCATATTTCACATCACTTTGCAGTCATTTACGTCTGGTTACTGTCTGTGACGCGTCTGAGTGAGATGGTTGGGTTTATGGATCATTTGGTCTGACATGCTCAGAAGCGATGGTTTCAATTAGGATTTTTTTAGAGGAATTGGTAATCACATTAGTAAACAGCCTGGTTTTCCACACCACTTTTTTACAAAAGTGTTTTTACTGCATGATGACAGAAATAAACAGAATATCAATAAGTAAACAAGATGAATTTATGAAAACCTCAGGCAGTGCTTTTTTGTTTTTTGGTCTTGCTGCAGCTTCGGAGAAGACGAAGCAGATCATGTTTTCCACCAGCTTATAAATACGCTAGCCATCAGAGAAGGTATGCAGTTTGTTGCAGAAAAAAAAACATGCATCTTTAACACATGCTGAGCCTGTCCACATGCACACAGGAGTAAATTATGCTGCTTCTTTACAATGTTATGGCTGCATACACTAAACCAGCCACCTCATTATCACACGGATCCAAGATGGAAACATCTCTCAGAGGTTCTGCTTCATACTGACATGACAGCATCACACAGCTGCTGCATCCATGATGAGAATCTCCATTTCCACATCTCAAAGGTGGGATATTGGACTGAGATGTGGTGGCTGTGAGACTGTTGGAGTCCAGTGAACTCACTGTTATTTTCACAGAAGAAACATGAATTTTTTCCTGGTAAGTGGGAGGAAGTCATTCACATGGGGAGAACTGCCCCAGGGAGGGAAGGCTGAACCAAAACCTTTTTCTTTCTGTGAGGAAACTACAGGTCACTGCTCTGCAGATGATTCAACCAGGATGTTTTTACCCTGTAGTTTTACTTTCATGCAGAATAAAACAGAATAACACTAAAGTCCCTTTAAAGCTCACAGTGAAAAGTGATGAGATGCAGAAAAGGATTAAAGTCTTTATTTACCCTGAACCCCAAACTTTTCTGTTGTCTTCACCTTAATCACCACAGGAAGGGATGAAGGGATGAAGGGATGAAGGGATGTTCTCTGTGAAGTAGAACTATGCAGATGCTCACTGTCATCTGGCCGGTCCTCTGGATCTGTTTGGTCTCATAACATCTGCTCCACCTTCCTTGTCTCTGGCCTCTGATGGACGGGTTAACATCACTTTAGCTGTTTACAGTATATTTCATGAATAATGGAACTCCACTTTTTTGGGGGTCAGACTTCCTTTAGACTCCTCAGCAGATGTCTCTGTCCTCTCTGTCCTGTCTCAGTCTACAGGTGGGCTTTTATTTTCGGAGTGAACCACACAAAAAGCCAATCATAAAACAAATACATCTATATTTTTTACGATGGTTCCAGACCTCCTAAACCTGCCCAACGATGCCCATGCAGTCAGGAGGATATTACATGTTTCCCATGTTTCCCATTCACACACAAATCCAATCCCTACAAATTCTTCCTCGTTGTAAAATGGACTAATCAGGCTTTCCAACAACCTATAACACAACACCAGCTGCTTTTATGAGAATGGAGAAAAATTTGATTTAAATAGTTTTTACACGCTTGTTCCAATGAGTTTATGTACAAAAGATAAAATAAAAGAGACATGAATGAAATCACACAAAACAAAGTTAATGTCACATCCAGTCAGCTTCACTCACATGACATTAGAAAGAGAAAGGCCAGTACGTTTATTATTTTTGTCTTCTATTCAAAATAGTTTTCTTTAAAGTAATCTGAGGAAACTCAGAGACAGTGATGGTGACATTAGAGGAAATACGCACATCGCCATCACTTACAGTTTATCCAGAAATGTCCTTTTCATTGCCACGTCTATTTTAGAGCAGTTTCTTTAAATTCTGTTTTTTTTTAGATGATTGCATTAAATACACATAAATTTAAAACAGGCTTTACACACAAATATGTAATATGTTGTAACCTTCCATGCAATAAATAAAAAAAAACAGTAACAATCACTTTTACCATCTTTTATTTGAGTTCTCAAAGTGCATTAAATGTACAAGTAAATACTGAGTTAAGCTGCATCCACTGTGCCTGCAGGCAAACATAAACTCACCAGAAATAAACACAATGAATGAACACGTGTGATATCCATGTTTTTCCCCCTTTAAACGTCCCAATGTTGGTTGCAGCGAAGATTAGGATGTAATAGTGGAGTCTGTTTCAATATTTAGCTTCAGACATATATTAAGTATTTGATATTTACCAAACATCTATTTAAATATGTTACTATACAAAAATTACAATTAACATATTTTAGATTTGTGTACACAGCATTCGGCATGTTGAATCTTTCACTGAAGAAACTTCCAGGCGCCCCGGCCAACCCCTTTTTTTAGAGTCAGTGTGAAGTATTTTAAAGGGATACTGTGTAACTTTTGGCCACTAGGGGGAGCTGAACCTGTACTACTTTGATATTTACATGAATGACAGGAAATGATTTATTACATGAAAAACCTGCAGAAAGGTTTAGAGTCATGTTAGCTTTGCTCTGTAGCCGGTTAGATTCAACATCTTAGCTTTGGTCTGTAGCCGATTAGCTTCGACACATTAGCTTTGGTCTGTAGCTGTTAGCTTCAGCTAGCCGCATGTTCTTCACAATAAAAGCTGCTAGAAGACGTGGAAAAGTAAATCGGTGCAGGTCACATGATCCATGAGAGCCGGATCCGCTACCAGGAAGTTTCAATTTCTGGTTTCTGAAGCGCTAACACTGATCAAACGCTGGATAATGACCCCAGAAATCCTCCGTCATTTCTCACTCAGGCTGATGTCTGGGACCAATGTTACACATTAACCCTTTAAAGTAGCCGGTGTGTCTAGAAATGCAGAAACCAAGTTAAACTGTTGAGTTCAGACGAGTCATGTGATCTGCTGTGCTGTCATTGGCTGAGAGTGAGCGGGAGCTGCCACACCAGCAGAGTGTTTTCCGAGGTTTCTGCTGAGAGCGGCTGCTCTGTCCTGCGGTATCCTCTCCCTCCGGAGAAAATGGCCGTCGACATGACGTTGCTGCGCCTGGCCTCCCTCTCCCTCCCCCACTCTGTGCTTCGCCCCCTCACCCACACATCCGGGTCTTCACTGAGCTCGTAGATGGAGCCGTCCTCCGGGCTGTGCTCCGGGGAATCCAGCGGGGCTTTCACGCCTCCGTGCTCCGGCAGGGCTGTCAGCAGCTTCCCAGGAAGCTGACAGGTGGAGCTGAGGCGATACTGCAGCAGGAGGCGCTTGGGCTTCCCGTGCTTCCAGGGAGAAGCTTCTGAGACTTGGGAACAGCTCCTTTCCAGTCTTTCCCCTCCGTTATTAAGCTCCCCTACGCCCAGTTTCTCTCCTCTGTCTCCGTCGGCGCCCTCGTCGCCGCTGCTGTGGACGTCCCGTCTGAAGAAGTCGGAGGCCAGCGTGCTGGAGGCCGGCACCAGGAAGTCCACCGGGCCGCAGTGAGTGTTCAGAGATGTCATCCCCTTTCCTGAGGAGCACAACCGTTCACGTGAATTCACTTCATCTGTCATAGCAACACAAGCAAAAAGCGAAAAAAGACTCCACACATCAGGTTAGTGACTGCTCAAATTGTGTAAGTACTGTTTTACAGAGATGGACAAGCTTGTTTTTGGTGCAGATTTGACCAATTTTGTTATATTTAGTTTACTTTTTAAACCCCAGAACGTGTAAAAAAGAAAGTATACCCTCCCACATAAAACTACATATCATATGTGAGTCAGTACTTAAGATTCATTCAGCAGGAAAATCTCTAAACCAGCTGACCATGAAGCATTTAAAGGAGCTATACCTGATATTAGTTTAATCTTACTTAGAAAAAAATTTTTTATACACGATATATTCATGTAGGTATCCCTCCACAGTTGTCATGAAGGTAAACCTGAGCTTTTAAAGCTAAAATGGCTGTAAACATGCTTAATTCTGCTGTAAAGTTGGTCCTTTTAACATGGGAGTCTATGGGGAATTGCTCTGTTTTGCAGCAGCACCAAGTGGATGAGGGGGGAACTGCAGGTTTTTGGCACTTTCGGTTAGGCTTCATGTTTCTAAGCCGGAGGTTGCTGCTTGTGTCATGTTAATAAAATAGATGTTGGATTTATCTAATTCAAAGACCTGGTTTTAATTAAATGAGGTTGTAATGTTTAAAACTTTTATTATCATTATGATGGTAATTCATTCATATATCCAATGGCAGCCACATAAAACATATAATATCCACAATGAACTAAAAAGATGTTTTCTGTCTATATTTTTACATTTGCAGACATTTTTATCCACAGCTGAGCTGTATTTATTACAGACCTGTGATTTTAGGGATACCCTCCAAAGAGGGTACGGGGAAAATGAGGATGATTCCCTGGTTGGTGCCCACCCACAAAAGTCCCTGGCAGATCAGCAGGCTGGAGATCCACACCTCTCCTGGAAAACAAACGGACATCCAGTTCATCACCAGAACTGCTGTCAGGCCTGGACCGGAAAAGTGAAATCAGATCCGGGTCTGGCATGCAGGACTCCGGTATTCCTAATGAAATGAGGCGAAACGCAGAAAAGGTCAATGTGCCGCCGTCTTGCCTGGTGGCAGATGGGTGGAGCGGGTGGAGACATTCACGTCCTGCAGCAGCTCCAAGGTCTCTGTGTGAAACAGGTAAATGGAGGAGCCTTTTGAGAAGGCCATCCATACCCCTCCACCTGAATGCACCATGTGGCTCACGCTGCAGCCGGGGTCAGGGTGGGCTTCGAAGTTCTGCAATACACAGACACCACGTATTACTATCCATAACTTCTTCTACAGACTTTCAGTTAGTATTTTTATTTGCTTATTTGATTCTAAAATGCAGTTGATCAACATCAATGTCAAACAGAATCATGGAAACACAGCAGATTATAGGAAAAAAATTAAAAGATAAAAATAATAAATAAAATGAAAAATTATATATATATATATATATATATATATATATATATACACATATATATATATATATATATATATATATATATGTGTGTGTATGTATGCTCACATTGCGACAGGGCCATATTTTTTCTTCGTTTGTTTCAATTTTCTAAACTCAGTTAAATAGAAAAAACATGTATTATTTCACTAAATCATAATTTATATTAATTTAAATATAATTTAAATTTAATTTAAAAAAATTAAAAAAATTCTTTTTTAGTTTTTCAGTCTCCAGTTATTTTAATTACTGTAAGAATTTTGCTTTTTCTTTACTGGAAGGGGATGGATCATTTAGCAGACATCTGTAAATCAATACTGGTGTCAGGGCTGGTGTTTGGGGCTGGCTTCTTTCCCGCAGGTTCCACCAGAGGGCATCCTAGAATCGGTTGCTGGGCTTCATTTCCTGGTGCGTTCCCACACCTGCGATCTATCAGCCTCGTTAGGACCAGGATAAAGGGACCCAGCTGCCAGCCAGTCGACGCCTGAGCGTTTGCCTAAGTGGTAACACCAAGCCTCCCTAACTAACTCGTGTCATTTTCCCTGAACTGTGAATAATCTAGTCTTCTCCTCTTTACAAGGGAAACCCTCGAGCCAAGACCAGAATTTCCGAGACCGGAGTTCTCTCCACCCAACGTTTTGCCAACCTCGCAGCTCTTGCCTCCTCCTCTTTACAAACGGAACTCACGGGCCAAGACCAGAATCCCCGAGACCGGAGTCTCACCACCGGAAGCCCCACCAGCTCCGCAACTCTCGTCAGCCATCTCTACCCATCATCATCCTAGAAATAAATATTGTTACTAACCATTCCCTTCTGACAGTCTCCTTTGCATGTGGGTCCGGCAATTATCTAAAACCATGACAAAAGGGGAGTTTTTTGTATTTTCATCCATTTCTAAGTAATATTTGTTTGAATAAGTGAAAAACCCCTTCTTCCTCTTCAAACTCTCCAATAAGCACCGATTCTCTCTCAGCACTTCCTTTGTCTTTCCTTTGCTTACTTTGCTGTATCCAGACTTATCTCTCCCTTGTCTCACAAACCCTTCATTTTCCCCCAACCTCCTCGCTCCCTGTCATCTTTGCCATTCTCTCCTCATATCTTCATAACTACCTTCCCCTTCCGTCTTCCCTCGCCTTTCCTCCATCTCTTCAAAGTCATCTCAGTCTTTGCTGTCATCGCACTAAGAATTACACATCGCTCAAAGCTGTAACATCTGACAAAACGCTGTTCTCTCGCACTGTCGGTAGTAACGCACTGCGATAGAGAAAGTTCACTCAAGCAGCCGTCCCATTATTCCAGCAGACGCACACACACACACACACACACACACACACACACACACACACACACATGCAAGCTGTACCTACACTTTGACAGTTGTAGATAAGTCCAATTTACCTTGTAGTGGCCTTCCCAAAGGGACGGCTACAACCGAGCGGTTTGTAACTCAAAATAACAAACACAAGCGAGTATCCGACGCATCACGCACACACTCCTTCCTCTCTCCCTCCCACTCTGCATTAAGTGCATTCAAGAGGCTGATAACAGTAGTAGCATCAGGTTTTTATGGCTGTAATTTGCGGTCGTACATCAGTGTGACAGTGGCCAGGGCAGGACGGTGTCGGCCTGCTCCCAGACGCTGAGCTGCACTCTCTACTGGCACACGCCAAGGGCAGCCAGATAATGTAGACGTATGAATTCAACAACATAACTTTGATGTTGCAGATCACAATTCATCATTCATTGGCGTCTGCGGCGCGTCACAAAAGTGAAGGATACTGTTCATCCACAGCCGCGAGGGCTGGATAAGGGGATGTACGGGATAAGCGATGCACTGGTCATGGCTGGAATTCAATCAGTGGAGCTCCGGTGAAAATATATTTATGCAGTGGCTCTCATCTGAATTCAGAAGGAGATGGCCAAAAAAGGGAAGGGGGAGAAGGGGGGGCGGATATGCAGAGGGATGAGGGAGAGGATGAGAGGGATAAAATGTCATAGCTGGGGTTGATAGACAGGGAAGGTCCATCCTCACCATCTCTGAATATATGGAGGGTTAGAGATGAAGGAGAAGGGAGGGGATGAAAAGGGAGCAGAGATAGCCGCGAGGTAGAAGGGGACTGAATTAGAGAAAATGTGAGCAGAGGGAGAAAAAAGGGGGAAAGCCGAGGGATTAGGGAGGCAAAGGAGCGAGGGGTGAAGATATAACGGTCTGTCGAAGCAGGGGAAATAAGAGAGAAAAATGTGCAGGTTGATGAGGTAAAGGTGGATTTGAATAGGGAAGGCAGAGAATGGGAGAAAGGGAGGAAAAGAGGTGGATTGGTAAAGGTTAAGAGGGATTTAGTCAAATTTGTTTTTTTCTTTTTTCTGTCCTGGCTGTTTTGAACAGGGGGTCTAAATTTGCAGTGAGGTTACCAAGGTAACTGCAACACTGAGCTAAACTAATGATGGGACATTTGAGCGTCAAGCTTGTAAGTGAATGAAAAAACATGTTTGTGATGTGTGCAGGTGTTTAGACAGTTGTGTAAGATCACAAGTACTTTGAGAGGACCACTTTTACTCAATGTGAGATAATTCACTCCTGGCTTCATGTCCTGTGTATTTTGGACTGAGTTCAGTCATGGAAGTGAGTTTTGTACTCCTGAAAAATGCTTCACTGAATTTGTAGTCAACAAAGAGAACTGCAAACTAAACTAAGAGTAACAAAGCCCATACTGTTGTGCAAACACAGATCCAAGTGCAACCTTTATAATGCATGAGAAATTACAGGTTTGAAGGCAAATAAAACTGTTGAGACTCTGTCATAAACTAAGAATGCTATAAAAGATTATGTTCACCACTAATTAAAGTTTATATTTTGTAGGCCTCACGTGATTCTGAGATGCATTATAAAGCCTAATAAATGTATTTTAATGAATGTCCTCCTTTACAGGACCTACAGAAAGCTCACCGAAAAGCAACGAAATATCTCCAATAAACTTTGTATTTCTGGAAGGAGAGGGACCAAACAGAGAATCAGGATGAAAACAGATGTAAACTAAAAGAAACTAAAAAAACCCAAATAGACCTAACAAACAAAGCACTGACTGAGTTAAAATTGATTCTCTACAAGATTGCAGGTGCTCCACTTAATAACCTTCAGCACATGAAGATTATCTTCAAGGGCTTCAGATTGCTGGTGGACTCTTGACATCCCTGTCATGATGAGATCCCAGCGCTTCCATCAAGGCAGAAGGTAAAACCAAAAGATTTGTCCCATTTATTGTTAGTTTTAATCTATTAATGTGGAATTCATCAAATTATACTTTCTTTTTCCTGGTGGAAACACCATGTCTCCCACACTAATGTGTGGACCCTTACAGAAAAAAACACATGTGCAAACATGTGGTTTTAGAAAATTTTTATGTGAATCACATAAGAAAATCACATCTGGTTCACATGTGGAATCTATGATGACATATGGTCACATGCACTACATGTGCGCACATGTGGTCACATGTGTAATTGATGTGTTTTTTCTGTAAGGGGGGATATGATCTTGTTAGGTTATTGTCTGTTAAGCAAAGTAAAAAAAGTAGGCTTGAAACTATGGAACGAGCAGTATGTCTAATTTGTTTGAATTTGTATGGTGTTATTATTTTGGCTTGTCCTGACTGAGCTGAGGGACATTCTTAGCGTAGACAAATAATTTTTGCTAACACATCAGTTACATTTGGGCCAGAAAATGTTATTGTCGTGCAAATAACACGACAATAACACGATGTGGATAAATAATAATTGAAGATTACAGTTTTTGCATAAAAAACATTTCTAGTTTTAATTTCCAGAGATTATTTAATAAATTTCCTTGGAGGTTTGTACATTGTTGATTAAAGCTCACTACAAGTGTCTTTTTTCCCAGCAAATTCATCACATCCTCAGGATCAGGTAGCCTTGAGGATGATGATGACAAGACCCAAGTTATAATAAGCAGGCATCATCCTTTAAATTCCATCATGTGGCCATACAATGTGTGTGTCCTGTAACTGCATGTTTTGTGTTGATGTAACTGTGTACATACTTCTGTTCAACAGGCATATAATTCCATTTGCTTGCAGGAATGCGCCTTGTTTTTCTGTTTACCTGTATACAAGCATTTCTGGTATGTGAGCATGTGTGCTGTGCATTAGTGTATATGTGGGTGTGTTTGTGCACCCATTAATCTGTCTGTCTGTGTAGCTGTGCTTGCACTATATGACAGAGTGTGAATCACCAGAAGCAGCAGAGTCATAAAGCCCAGAGCTGTTAGGCAGGATGGCTCCTGGAATGATCACAGGGTGGCTGTACTTCCATTTCCCAGCGAGCCATAGCTCCGTGAGGCTACTGTCGTTATGTTTGCAGGGACCTGAGGGTTAGTCAGTATATAGTCATGCCTGACAGCACCACCAATGGCCATAATGTCAGCAGCAATGATTGAGCACATGAAATATGTGCTCTTTGTCCGTGGAACTGGACATGGTGGAGGTTAGAGTTAGGGTCAGGGTAAGGGTTAAGGCAAGAGGAAAATTGCCTGTTTGGAAAGCGTGCCTCCGCTGCTCGGCCTCTATCTTTTATTAGTCAGTGCTGAGAACTTGCTTCGGTGACAAACAAGATATTTGTCAGATCTGATTTCTTCTGTGCAGCAGAACTTTGCTGGTTACACTGACAGAACACTGTAATATGGAGATATTAATAATGCATACAAGCTCATTGCCAGGGCGGATCTATATAATTGCACCAGACAAAACATTCTTCTGATACTCACTGATGCAGCATAATTTTGAATAATAAGATCAGCTCATTTGCTGAAGTTGCGATCGAAATACCAGCTGGCTGTGATGGAGGCAGATATACTCTGTTTAACGGTGAAGGAAAGCAAACTTTGCCTTAATTTCCACAAAGAGAGTTACACATTTTTTATCATACGCATTCTGATGAATGCAAATAAAACCTAAATAGAAAATAGACTCTCAAAATTCTTGCACGAATCTGACCCATTTGAAAGGATTAAAGAAAAAAAAGACAAATCACACTTTAAATTTTTGCTTTTTTGCTTTTGCTTGTTCGTTTGTTTTACTCTTTATATTTAATCATTCAATGACGCAAATGTTTATGTTGTGATGTTGGCACTTGCAGCTGCCATTACATTATGGATGTGTCCATTGCTTTGTATGTTTTCACCGTTTTAATTATTTATAGGACATTTTGTGACCAATGAGAGGTTTTGTCATTTATGTCCAGCTTCAGCTTCATGGACTAAATAGAGGCTCTGAGAAACAGTGAAAGAGAAACAACATTATTACTGTTAAGTGTTTCATAAGTCGTTTTGTAGGGAAAGCACATTCATCAGAGCTCCAGGGTTGGGTGGAGGCGGGAAGCTGGGGATGCAGGAATCTGGTATGAGGGGGCTGCACTGTTGTTTGATGGCTTTTACTGCCTCTATCTGACTATTGATGACTGGGGATAGCAGTCCAGGATACAGAAGCACAATGGTGCCATCAATAGGTGCAGGAAGGCAGTGCTGGAAACTACCCAGCTCTGAACAGGCATCATATGCAGTAAGCTCTTTTGGGGTATAGCGGTGAAAACTTATAAGAAATATGATCAGGTCATAAAGTGAAATATGCCATCGTCTACGGGCCACGGCGAAGGATTTATGAGGCTCAGGGATTAAGGTGAAGATGAGGCTGGCTGGTGTCCAACCTATTCTCTACCAAGGTTAGACTACCCTCTGGCCTTTAAAACCCTGTCAGCTATGCTCTCTCAAATACATGCACACACACACACACACAGAGGGCTTGGCCTTATGCTGCCCAAAAGCAAGGTCAAGGTTGAAGCAAGCTTCCAAATCACGAGTTACTTAGTCTCATACACACACACACTCATACATATAGAATCATCGAGTAAATCTACAGTAACACAACACACAGAGGCGTTTTTTTAAGTTTGATAAATAAGCGCGGCCCATCCATCACAGAACCTCGGTGGACCCAGCATGCCCTCTGGCTAGTTCAACCTGCAGCAGCAGCTTCAGCACAGTGGGGTACGGACAAAGAAGGTCATCCCAGACCTTCAAAAGGAGAGGAGCAATGATAATCACCATAACTCTGAGCTAGTGTGTGTGTGTGTGTGCATTCTACGCTGGTTGCTGCAACCAAAGCTAATGGGCTACATTGTGTTTAAGGGTGTTCTCTCTCTTCTTTTTGTCCAGCTCCGGTCTCTCACTTTCTCATAGATTTTCCGTCTGACCGCGGCCAACTGTCTAACAGAGCGGGTGTTAAGGAATCACTGCGTGTTGCATGTTTCAGTCCGGTCGATGCAGACGAGGCGATGGAGCTCATGTAGCGCTGCAGGGAACACACAGATTCACCCCTCTGATAACACCACCAGGGAGATAGAGGAAACGTTGGAAAGTGTGTGTGTTAATGAGATCTTGAGAGCGTTTGTGTGTCTGTGTTTTCTCCATTAACCAATCTGTCTGAGTGCACGTGTCTTGATAGATGAATAGGAAAGCAAATTAGAACTCAATTAATTTGAAACATATATTTGTTTTCAAAGTTGAAATCCGAATTAAGACACTGTTCGAGGCAATATTTGGGAGAGGGCCAGACAGAAAACTAATTAAGGGCTAATAAACTGGAAGAGGGTGTAACACTCCTTTGAGACCAAATGGGAAACATTGCAGTCCATTTTCACATTTCACAATATCATCAGGTATAATCCAATGAATATCACGAGACCATATAAACCCGTTTTTGTTCTTTTAATGAAGTTTTCCTGGGAGAATGTTAAATCTCTCCTCTGCATTAGAAGAATCGTATTCATAACCAGGGTCTTTTTCTTACAAAAAAACCCCAAAAAACAAAGCAAGCCAATGAATGATTTCTGAAGGTCACACGGAAAGATTGGAATATTCCAGCTCTATTAAGGCTTTTTGTTAAACAACATGACCCCTCCTAAAATGCTGGCTGTTTAGAAAAGCGGAGGTCCTTTAAATTTTATGTGCTGAATTCAAACCCGGAGGAATATGCTGCTGCAGTAGAAGTCAAGAACAAAGATGTCGAGGCTTCGCTCATCAGAAAATCCACGCTTATGATGCCAGTTTGAAGAGTAACCTGCCCCCATCAGGCCGCTAACTGAGAGGTCGACAAAAAGCTTCTCCCACAAGCCATCTGCCTGCCTAGGG
>JBBBVT010000014.1:1622168-1635298 GCA_037177035.1 Craterocephalus eyresii
CAGCTCTGGCATTAACATTTAGTTTAAAAGAAAATATTTTCAAAATAAAAGTCTGTTTGATAACTGGTTACTCTCTCAATTTTTGGCCGATGTTAGGATTTTGGATCGATCATTGAATCATTGAACATACGATTGATGTATGGATACAGACCGATGTATTGTCCCACCTCTACTAATCTCCCTCATTGATCCGTGGAAAAAAGGTTCATTCTGTGAGCATTTTCTCAGATATTTGGGTTAGATTAGTTTCAAAGTTTCTGTGATGTTCTTGCTCTTGGTTTTCTTCCATTCTAGCTGAGGACTTATGCTCTCCAGGAAGTTTCCGTCTCCACTCCCATCAAATGCTCGTTTTATCTGTAGAGCCTGCTGAGCTGGGAGAAAAATGGCCTGAATGCTTTGAAGTGGCTCCAAAACTAATTTAATTTCATAATACTGGTTTTATTAAATGTCTTTACCGCATTTTAAACACATCAGATGCAAGAATAGCCAGGATTATGAGTCAGAGCTGGATGTGATCAGTATATATCTCTGCTCATAAGTTATGTACCGCAAGTTTGCAGGGTTTTTTTTAACTTAAAAAACTACTCATGATCCAGGAATACCAGCTAATAGTGGTGGTCTGGTGTTTTTGCCCATGATGCTCTTAAGAAAAAGATTTTAAAAGCAAAATTTCCTGGTTAGCACAGGCTCCATGCTGGTGTTGGTCATGTGCATGTACCGCTGGAGCTCTGCCGTCTGGTTGTGGCGTCTTTGTTCTGCAGACTGTCCTGGCCCACCTCCACCACCTGGATCTCAGACAGAGGAGCGCTCCACTTCACTGAGTATTTGGGGCCAACAGGAACCAGGCTGCTGATGTCAGGGGGCCCCCTGGTGGACAAATAAGCAATAAACATTAACAGGTTAACATTTCTCCAGAGGAGGAGCTTTGTTTTGTCTCATCAGATGAAGAAAGTCCCTGGAAAAAATTTTCTGCCTAAAGTTTTACTCAGCATTAAAGGAAGATGAAAAGTTGGTCCTGCTGTTTAGGGCTTTGTTTAACCAAATATTTTATCAGTGATTATCATGAATCTTAGTTAAGAACTGATTAAAGAAACCTGCCTGAACCGTCTCTACCAATTGGTTTGGATATGTAATACCAAAAGAAAGTGTTTGTAATCCCCTTTCACTGTCACTACTTTATTATTATGGTAACTTTTATCTGAACTATTTGCTAAAAAACATTTATTTGTGTTTTTCTAGTTCAAAAGAAAAAGAAATGGCAAAGAAACATTTCTATTGTTTTTTTTCGTGTGAAAGTTAAAGGGTTAATGCTAACAGAGGTTGTAGCAATGGAGGCACAATCCCTCTGGATGAGGACGACATAATGCTATTAAACCTGTGGAGTTTGACATTTGTAATTACGTTGCACTTTAGATACGAAAAGAAAAACTATTCTCCCTCTGTCTCAGGTTTTTTTGATGAAGTTACAGCAGCTATTCATCTGACCAACTCCTGTAAAGCAGACTAAAATCCAATGTATTTGAGCCTTTAAAGCCCAACCCAAGAAAAACTGGGAGAGAAAAGTATTTTTTTTGTCCCCTTAACAAAATGTGGGAAGAAAGAAAAAATATATTTTTTGTATATCTACCATTTATCTACCATGTGACAGGACAAAAGTATTGTAGTGCAGTCTTCAGCTTCCTGGCTTCCAAGAAAACAAGTATAACACTATTACACACTATTTACCATAAAGTGATGGAAACTGTCTCAGAATCTATCAAATACAATACGTTTGGCTTCATATGGTTAAGTCTTTATAGACCGCTACATTGCAAATGTACAGATTAATCTACGCAGACAGTCTCTCCGGGCTTTAGATGTGTGGTACTTACTTCAGGTTGACATTTGCACAAATCAGGGTATCGTTGAGGAGAAAGACCTTTCGCTCTTTTGACTTGAGAATTTGCCCTTTATCACCATAGACGGTCTCAGTCAGCAGTTCACATTGAATCAGCTGCCTCTGCTCCGAGTTCAGCAGCTGCAAATGCAAAACAGTTCACGGATTAGACATCATCATCATCATCATCATCATTGCAACTCAAGCCCAATCCATAGCTCATCATCTTTATCAGCAATGATAAGGCTGTGCATTTATAAATATAACAAGCATGGTGTTCCTTCGCTTTGGTCCACCACGGGGTATCTCAGTGTCTGCATGCCACATTGATGTGAAATCCCCCCTCACATCTTCATTTTACTCCATCAGAACAAATTATTCTGCTTCTCCTGACAACTTCCTACCAGCTTTAAAAAGGTCAATCCATCAGTAAAGTCAGTTTAAGTGCTGAGAGATGCAGCAGGACTTGTTTCAGTGCATGCACACCGGCACGTCAGAGGCCGAGTGAATGTTCACATTCATCACAATCAGGTACGCCCACAGGTGGATGTGTGGTGAGGGTCAATTAGCCATGGTGTAATTAGCATACATGTTCAATAGGGGGCTCATTTTCTGCTCTGAGCTCCTTTGGTCTGCCTGCCTTGGCTTACAGCGTTACATGTGAGGCTGCAGAAAATCAGACTTGCTATCTGGGGAGGGATGCTTTGTTACCGGAAGCAGAATCTGCATGAAGGGTTAACGGGGTGGAGTCCAGAAACAGCTCTGCTTGTGTGTTTCAGGGCCTTACCTTGCTGAGATTGCGACCCCCCATGCTGTGAGCCAGCTGCTGGATCTCAGCATCCTGATCTGCCAAACGCTTCTGCTCATTCAGCTTCTCAGCCAGGGTCTCCAGCTCGGTGAGAGCCAGCTGCAGGGGCAGCCGGTCGCTGTGGGACTTGGGAGTATTCTTCAGCATGTCCTGATGCAACACAACAAAGATCATTAAGTCCCCTGAAGGAGGAGGAGGCTGATGCGCAGAGAGGGAGAGTAATACTATCTGAGATTAATGCAGAAAGTCTCAGGCCTTGAAATGGAAGCAGATATTCCTGCAGAGTTCTACTGGAAGCAGACGTGGGGAGATGCTGACGTGTTTCCTCACCTGCAGCAGCAGAATGAACTGAGGGAAGCGCTGGATTGGCTTCACCATCAGGCCGTACAGAGTGATTCTGTCGGGGCTGGACGCCTGTTTCTTCTACAAAGCACAAAGAGAGAACTCATCAGTGTCCTCTGCGGTAAAAAGTTAACATGTCAAGCCATAAATATTGTAGTTTTTACATCCATGAACAGCAGCAAATAAAATCAAACTTTATTTATACAGCACCTTTTGTACAGATGCATCATAAAGTGCTTTCCAAAATAAAACAATTATTAAAAAATAAGAAACGGTTCAAGACGGGAACTTTAAAGAAGCTGATTTAGAAAACGATTTGATTTAGAACATAGTAGGGTCAGAAAGAATTCATTCGCATGAATATTGCAATATTTTGTTACACGATTTAAATCATTTTTGTTTAAAGAATGTAAAACTTTTCTTATACATTTTTTTTTTCACTCTGTCTTTTTGCATTAGAGACAGAATGATGGTCTACTTTCATGTCGTGTTTTCCAGAATTAGATGCTTCATTTTCAGCTTGACACTGCAGAATTAATCTTAAAAACAGACTCACATGAGATGTTCATTTTTATGGGGAAATCTGTCACCTGATATAGCCTGTAGACATCATCATTGTTGACATTTTTTTACATGGACTGGTGTCAAAAAGCCAAAAAAGAATCCCAGAAATTGGTAATATTGAAGAAGAGCAGTTTAAATCAAATTGGCACCAAAAAAATCGCAAAAGAAATATTTCTGGAAGAAAGTATACCATTCCAGCTCCGAACATAGAATACAGGAAAATGATTAGCTCCTCTTGAATTTGATTGAAGCAGCGTGTCTTAAAAAAGTTTGGATGGGGAAACTGAGGAACCTGAAACTGCTCCGGGACAGACTGAGATACCATGATATGAAACAGAGCAACACTGAACGATGCGGTGCAGACGTTAAAGTGTGAGCACCTTCAGAAAGTCCAGGAAGGAAGGTTTACTCATGCAGGCCTTCTTGATGAGCACCATGGCGTTGGTGAAGTTGTTGATGTAGTCACTGTACACACTCAGCACCATGGACTTAGAAAACTGTGGAAGACAGAGTTTCACATCATTATAATGTCCCCAGGCCCCGGAAAACACACTGTAACCTCATGAACATTGGAAGAACATTATGAAATATATTAATATTTATTTTTTGGATAGAGAACAGAAAGAAAACTGACTAAACCAAACTGGTGATGAAGAATTTTCAAAACTATTTAATTCAGAATAAAAAAAATCAGAAATTAGCAAAAATATTACATGGAAAATATTCCATGTATATATAGTGTAACATTCTTTTTTTCCATTTGCAAATCATGTCTCAGATTTATTGCTTTTGGAGGTTTTTCACACAGATCAGCAAATTATTAGGTTCAAATTTAAATTTTGGACAATTGTCTTCCAGTTCAGCTTCAGTCTATGAAATGGTTTTCCATCAATCATAATGAAGGGTTTATTATTTCATGGCTATACCAAGGCTGGAAGATCAGGTGAATGAAGGATCTCTGGATGTGGAGTTTAATAGATGAATGGAGGAAATAAAAAACTCACTGAGGCTACAAACAGGTCGCCAATCATCTCGCTCTGATCCCAGTCCCCCACACGGGATGCCAGGGCGATCTGGAACATCGAGTGACACTGGTGGATCTCCTTCAGACGAAAAAAGATCTGACGCACCTTCTTTGGGTTCAGGATCCCCGTCTGCGGCTCCAACAGTGGCTTCTCGTACTCCTACCAAGCAGAGAAAGCTCCATGTGGTACGTTGTATGTGTGTGGTTAAGTTTCTGTCTGCTTTAACTGGGACTGGGCTGCATATTTTCTTAAAATCAAATATATAGGAGTAATTCACTTTACTGGTTTTGGAATATTTTCACACACAAGTATAAGAAGTGAAATTTGAAATCAACTCTGCAGTATGCAGAGAAAGCTCAGCCTCAGTGTTACCTGAGCAGAGGTACCACTCACCTGCAGGATCCTTCTGAGAGAGTCCAGGTAGCTGCTTTCACTTTGCACAATGGAACTGAGGATGAGGCGCCTGACAACCTGCGGGGACGCAGTGAGATGCATCATATTCATAAAATGTGCAATAAACACACCTGCTACTGTTATGAACTAAAGAAACTCTTTAAATTATAGAGAATTATGTGTTTGTTACTCAGTGCAACTCATTGGACGGCTCGTGCACGGCGGGCAGGTGCTGCACGTCATAGGGAATAAGTTCCTCTTTACAGGAAAACTTCCACCACACACCACTAACATGACAAACAGACCCCTCACATTCATGAAAAACTTCCAAACAAGCATGCATACGTATTTTATAAAATGTTGTTTTTTCATGATAATAAAAAAGGAAACTAAGTTCTTTAAAAAGAATTGATGAGTGTTTAATTAAAAATCCCATATAAATAAAACTGCTATTTTACACAAAATTGAAGATTTCTGCAATAACAAAGCAATAATTTTGCTCCATGGAGCTAAAAGCCATTGACATCCTGCTCCACCATGTGCTGAAACCATGCTGGTTTATGTTCTCATTAGCGAGATTTTCACCATAAATACTGGATTCTGGCTGATTCTGTCTTTCCATGAAGCCAGAGTTACATTAAAAACATATAGCTTTACTTTTAGAATTAAAACAGGTACAATGTGTGGACATTAATCATAATGGCTTTGAATGTTGAAAGCCTTGGGGGGTACCGAACCCCAAGAACCACTGTTCTATAACTCTGTCTGGGTTTAATCTGACTAAGGCATTACAGAAGAGATGTGCAGTGCACCATCAAGCATCAGTGAGATGATGGATAATGCTCGTACACACCTGCTGGCTGCTGAGCCCCTCTGGCATGGGGCAGAGTTTTGCTGGAGGGTGCTTTAACTCACAGACTGACACATCCATGTAACCCGCATCATCCTTTCCCTCACCTGGAAAGTCAAACGCACACGTTATCCACGAAGACATGCTCAGAAATCTGCTCTGTTAGTCAAGTTAAATCTTTCAGGGAATTCATCAAGGGAACTTGGCAACAACTTAGCGACAATAAGTCTTTTTATAAATTAAGTTAAAATATTTGCTCATTCTGCACAAGAGGGTAGAGATGATTTGTTACTACAAATAAGGTTTTTGGCTTTATTAGATAATGACAACAACTCATTGACTTTAAGAAATTATGTTTTTGTAAACTTTTTATTTTTCCCTTAAAAAGTAGTTTTTGCAAACTTGAGCTAAATGGCTTACAAATTCATGAAACTATATAAAAACAATATTAAAAATGTAAAATATTATATAATAAAAATAATATAATAATAATGATAATAGTAATTATAGTAATAAAAACTATTATTATTATTATTATCACTCTTACTATTATTATTATTATATAAAGTTTGTAATAAGCATTATCATAATTTATTATTATTATCTTTATTATTACTATTGTTATCATTATTATTATTATTATTACTAATGTTCTACCTTTTTTTTAAAAAGTCAAACTGAAATTATAAAACACCTGAATTATTGATCAATCAAATTGATTACATTTAAAATGTCCTTTAAAATCACTGGGTAATTTCAAATACCATAGATAAGCTCACCAAGTAAAGTAAAATTGTAAAGTTGCATAACAATCATGAATTATCCCAAATTTGAAGAAGTTTGTAGAAATTAATAGAAATGTATGTGTCCCCCTCCCCCCTCCAACATTCATATGAATAAAACTACATTACAGTAGTGAAATGTATACTCTAAATGTTTTACTGGAACCAGTGTTATATTTTACAGAGTAGAGAAAAGAACCTCTGCTTCACATTCTGCACCTGGGGGGTCTTTATTCTGCAGGAAGGACACTTTACGAATCATGGCTAACTTAGTCTTCTCTAAACCATCCTTGGTACCGTTCCTGGCTGCTTTCATCAGCTGCTGCACCTGGAAAATAGGAAATAACAAACGGTAACACAACCAGAGCGAGATACAGATTAGTCGCATTGCTCGGGCCTACCTTAGAGTCACAGCTTTGCTTGATGTGGGCAACATGCGGCGAACCGAGTCGCACTGCTAGCTCTCTCCTGGTGGTGGCACAGCGCTCTTTCAGACTCAGCACATCTATCTGTGAGCAGAGCAGAGAACAACATGCAGGGTCAACAGAGCTTACCAGCCTAAGATGGAAAGTAAAGGAGAGATTGTTTTTATTCAGGACAGCAAGGATATTCCACCACGGCAAACAACATTTAAGACATTCTGCAGCTTCGAAGTTTCTCTGCAGGAAATTATGCTCCATGTATGTCCAGACTTGTAGTCTTACATCGATGGATGCTTTTTACTTACAGTTTCTGACTAAATTAAACAAAAACAAAGAAAATGTACTGTAACAACCAACATGTGAATGACAGCTGGGAGTTTATACTCTGTTTTTATAGAAGGATAACTACAAAATGATGGAGCTTTAGCCATTTGAGTCTAGTTGAGTGTTTAAATGCAGTCACTCTGCCTCTAACTCATCGGTGGGCAATTCTGGAAGAGCCTGAGCTTTCTTCAGTTGAAAAAAAAAAGAAAAAATTAGTTTATCTTCATAGCCAAGGAGAAACAATTAAAGGTCACCCCATGGCTTCGAACTATACGCCTAAAAACCACAAACTGGGACAGAAATCTGACTGCATCAACGGACCTGGAACCGAAAACCACCAACCAGGCCAGAAACCTGGGTGCAGGGAGACCTAAAGTATAGTTAGAAATCTTTATTATTTACGTAAAGTATAAATTAGGGAATGATTACATCATGTTTAAATATCTTTAGAGGGTTTAGTGCTGAATGTGGGTGTTTGTTTTGGTACCCGGTTTAAAAATGATAGAATACACATCAGGATTTATGATGTCTGTTGGTTTATTCACAGGTTTTTTTACCTGCATCAACCATTCAGAGAATTGTGTTTTGAAACAGAAAATAAAAGGGAGATAAAAGAAGAAACTGGTTTTTGAGTGGAATCCAGCTTACACACAGCGCAGATGAATCCCTCCCTTTCAAGTGGGGAAGTCGTAAAGTTTAAGGCAGAATTTGACAGACTCAGACCTAAATGTTTAAAACTTTATAAAAGGGAATAACAAAGTCCGTCTACTGTTACTTTAATAACATATCAAAGTAAAGATGTGACGTCTCAGCAGGAACTGAAAACCTAGTCCCTGCTTTCATCTGTAGACGGCTTGTTTATTGGTCTTTGCAGGTCTACAGAAAACCTGCAGCTGATCCAGAACTACTCTGAGTTAAGCTGCAGGGATAAACCAAGTTACAGATGCTCCAGTTCTCTGCTGCATTTACATCATTTTTATCTAAAAATCCAAATCTGCACTGTTTCCTATAAGCTTGAATTGTTTAGTGTTTAATGTTTCTACTTCCTTTATCTTTTGTTTTAAATTGTAAATGGTGCTTCTTTCTGCTGAGCGATGATGCTTTTATGCCTCTGTAAAACACTTTGAATCGCCCTGTTGTTGATTTATGCTACACAGATAAACCTGCCTTTCCTAGAAGAGGATCAAGTCCCTAAACTCACCTGCTGCTGCAGACTTTGTGCCAACATGAGAGATACAGAGGAAGCATCATTCATTAAAATACCAGAACATCAATACTTGAGCATAAGAAACAAATGTGCAATAGTTCAGAAAATGATATGTACCTTATGAACAGGACATGAGAAAAGACAAGAAGCACCAGAGTTTCAGACTGTATCATCTCATGAGCCAAGCGATTTCACCGATGTTGAGACTGGGCTGTTTGTAGACGTGTAACCCTGATGGTGCAGAGTTGTAGCATTTTCTATAGCCTCGACATAAAAATAATAAAAAACTAATCATTTTGTTTATTGTTAGCTCTTTTAAGAGTCTTTTTAAATCAGTGACGCAGACCCCTGACATAAGAGATATCAAATAAGAGTTTAGTAATTTGTTTTATTTCTAAACCTGCTGTTTACACAAAGTGAGCGTAAAACTTTTCACTATAAACCTCAGTAGGTCAGTGTTTTCCTCCCTGCTTGCTAAGGAGTCCATGACATGTTTTGGCTTAAAAGCTTAAAGGTTGTTACTACACACTATAACGTCACGGAGCCAGCTCCCAGTTTGGGTTCAGGAAGCAGAAACATTTAGGATTCCAACTTTCCTTTGCTAACTAAGCTAATATCTGGTCTAGCTTAGGTGTTTCTGAATCATTAATACATAATGATGCGGTTGTATAACCTGTATGACGTTTTTTTCTTTCTTATCTCTGCTTATTGGTCTGATGAATCCACCGAGTGTTATTTTTCACATATCATTATTATTGATTGTTATTTCCTCTTTAAACTCTTGTTCCTTTGTAAATGCAAATTATCAAGGCAAGGCAAGTTTATGTGTAGATAACATAAGTCACATAAAACATTAGAAGCATTACAGCGGCAGCCATGGAAGGGCAGACACCTACCTCATTTATCAGCGGTCCTCCTCTACATGGACGCTTTCACTTCCAGAATCACTTTTTAAAACTTCCTGCAAACAATTCTGCACATCCAAGACAGCAAGCAGCCGGATCCATGATGAGACTCATCAACGTTATGACATCTCCACATGAGGCTTGCTTTCATAGGTCATGATCAGAGCTGAGAAAGTTGTACAGAGAGCGGCGCATGGAGCCAGATGCAGAAGACAGAAGTGCTGACAAGGCGAGGGGCAGCCAGAAATACTTCACTTCCCCTTTTCATCAAACCTGGTTTCATTCAAACTGAACATTTACTCCAACGTAGCTGCAGCAGCTATCCCCCCGCCCAGGGGATTTTTTTTTTACTTGGCTGGTTTTATTATTATCTCAAAGTAAAACTCACCAACTGATGGGTTTCACTGGAGTTTTTTAGGTCATTTTAAGAGACAAACTAACAGATTTGCTGCCAGCGTCGCATTTCCTCTCAGCTGTCCACAAAGTTTCGCCATCTTTCAGTTCAGTCTTTTGGATTTAAGTGCTGCATTTGTACTGTTAACACTATAAATGCTGCTTTACTTCTTTAGTAACACATTTAATTAATTCTAATGAACTGCAGAAACAATTTTGTATTGAATAATAAAACAGTTTCCTTGCTCGTTATAGTTGAAGTAGACAAATATGTGTTGTTGGAAAATTTATACCCCAAATGCTTTTCCCTATTCTCACAGTCATGAATGTTTAGAGACTTAAAGCACTTGAATGTATCACCCGAGTCAAATCACAGATTCATGCTGGACCACAAACACTGTTTTGATGTTTAAAGCTTTTTTCCAGCCTGTTATCATGTTATCCTACCATTCCCTCCCCAAAACATGCCCTGCAGGTTGCTTTCACTCATTCATGCATATTTGAGAAATCCCTGGATTTCCAGTGGAAGCCATGAGGGGAAGCAGAACGGCTGCTACTGCATAGCCTCTCCCATTCTGCAAAGCTCCTCCCCCTCCCAGCAACATGCTGAAGTGGGCGTCACAGAGTTTTGAAGGTGTCATACAGAGACATGGTTACTTTTGAGATGTTTCTTTTTAACATAAAGCATATTCAACACAACTGAAGGTAATATTTGATAGTCAGATAAAAGGGTTTTTTATGCCTAAAAATGACATGATACCCCCCATTAATGTCAATAAGCCTGGCTCACACTGATTCACTGTATTAATGCTCCAGAAAATACTAGATTCTCCTCAATCATCTTGGTTACGTCAAAGTCCTCTCTTGGGATTGGTCTATTTGTGATTACAGATTTCTGGATTTTCTGTCTGAATTTGAGCGGTAAATGCCATTTTTATCCGTTTGCGCTGTAAAAATATTCATAAAGGTCTCATTTCTTTATTTGCTTGAGAAGATATTGCATCATGTTGTGTGGCACTGTTGCTCTAAGACAGGAAGCGCCTATCAGAGCTGAAGTGAAGCATTGGATGTACTCTGCCCTGTGGAGTTTATCAGCAGAAACCAGACATACTGCCACCTTCAGATTCGGAAGAGAAACTGCACCAGGATGGTGTAGCCTTACACATTAGTGCACCTTATGCAGGGGCACCTCAGATTTCCAATACAACACAAGAGTCCTGTCATCTGCAGAAATACTCTGATTACTCTGCAGTTGTGGGGTGTATCAGCCATGAAGTAGAAGCTGAGATCAGAGAACTGGTCAGACCTTTTCAACAAGCCAAGCATCACTTCCATCCAGTTAGAGGAGATGGAGGTGGTGAAAGAAAACAATTACGTGATAGTTTAGCTGGAAAACAGGCAGAACTGAAGACACTGAATATACTAAAAGGGACAAAGTCTTCTTAAAGACGTTTACATCCTACTCTGTCTGCACCAGAATGCCTTCTACTGATCAGAGGGCTGGCTCTTTTTACTACATACCTCTATAAGGTATATTAAACTGATTAATGACAGAAAAAAAGTGAATGTGAGCCTGTATTTTAATAAGCAGAGAACCTGCATGTGGACAAGAAACTCCTTTCATCAACATCCGATCCTCTGGACGTTTTCGGATCTGAAGGTAATTCATGTT
Source organism: Craterocephalus eyresii (assembly GCA_037177035.1). NCBI lineage: Eukaryota > Metazoa > Chordata > Actinopteri > Atheriniformes > Atherinidae > Craterocephalus > Craterocephalus eyresii. The sequence continues at coordinate 1,633,732 of JBBBVT010000014.1, forward strand.
GAAAAGAAAAAGGTTTTACCTTGTTTCTGCGTGGAGATGGAGGCACTGCCTCACCGTCCGAAAGATCCTCGTAACTCTCAAACTCATCCGAGCTCCAGCAGTTGTTGTTGTCGTGGTGATCAGGTGCCTGGATGTCCTCGTAGATGTCATCCACGTCTACACAAAGAGGAGTTAAATCATCATCTTAGTTTTATTCAATGAGACAAATACACAAGACCCTGCGTTGCCTTCCCGTCCACCTCAGTTTAAAGGTTTTAAAATTTTTTTAAATTTTTTAAACAGTCTTGGGCCTTCTTATCTTTTGTACATTCTTAACTACAACAAACCCACGGAGCCCTCAGGTCCTGAGAGCTGAGACTGTTAAAGTTTTAAAACCAGACTCAAGACTGATTTTTTTTACTCTACCTTTCTTTGGAAATTAATTTATTAAAATAATTTAATCTTCTGGTTCAATTTAGTTGAGATTCTCATTGATTTTCAGTATGACTATTCTGATAAAAACAAAAAACATTTATTAAAAAAAACCATGAAAGTACAAAAAATTTGTAAAAACATTTATTTTGATCGTTAAATGAATATGGAATTCATATCATGTGGAAAAGAGCAAATTTTATGTGTTTTTTGTATGAAACATTAAAATCATGTGATCAAAGTGACAATGTGGGATTTGAGAAAAATGAATTAGAAAAACCATAATTATGTGAAACGTTTGAAATCAGTTTTGGGAGAGGATTTTTTTGGTCCTCTAATAAACTGAGAGTAGTGGATAGAAAATGTCCTGTTGACCTTTAAAAAACAGGAATTTCAAAGTTCCTCAAGAGAAAGAGCTTTACTGTACAAAAAAATCTCCCCTTTTGGGGTAATGTGACCAAAATGGCCAAAAACTGAAGGAAAAATTACCTAAAAGACAAGAAAGTCTCTAATGACCTTAAACTGGGTGGCACAGTTGTCTTTTTTTATTGTATAAAATGATGCTGCGATAAGCTGCACGAAGACTTACTGAATAACGGTGGGGGTAGGTTCTCAGTGGGAACGTCGTCATAGATGACCTCCGTGGTTCTAAACTTGTTGTTTGGGATGCAGGTGACTGTATCCTGATTGGCTGTTGTGTCTGCAGCAGCAGGGATGTACTGCTCAGGCTGCAGACTAACTGAGGAGGGTATCTCAGCATCCTGCTGTGGATTACATCCACTTAACGCACAGATGGATGAGCCCAGACCACTTTTGGGGATCAAAGAGGACTTTCCTACAATGCAAAAAAAATGTTTGGTTTATTATTGCAACAATATTTATTAAAACTACCAGCGCGTATTAACAAATCTCCTTGGAATAATTTGCAGAGATCCTGTTTGTGTATAAGAAAAGTACAGACTGTTTATAATAAGACATATAAGACATCAGTTTGCAGGGAAAATGACACAAATCTGTTGTTTCTGTGTATATAAACCGTTTCCTTGCACAATAATCCTTTATAGAAATGATTCACTTTGCACGGGAGGGGCCGTAGGGGTCGGGTGCCGTGTGAGTTGGGCGGCAGCCAAAGGCGGGGACCCTGGCGGTCCGATCC
>JBBBVT010000014.1:1635692-1660595 GCA_037177035.1 Craterocephalus eyresii
CTGCTTAGGCTGCTGCCCCCGCGACCCGACCCCGGATAAGCGGAAGAGGACGGTACGGTACGGTACGGTACGGTACGACGGTACGGTACGGCACTTTGCATCTAACACTGGAGGGAGGTGTTTCCACGTCTCGCAAGATTAATTTAATGGGATTAATGATGTGGCTTTTTGGTGCTTCTCTGGGCGTGGAAAACCATCAGCTCTTAGCTGAACCAACTGCACCAAACACCTGCCCTGATGCAAAATCGCTTTGGTGGAAAATCCTCATTCTGTAAATGTAAATATTGAGGAAATATGGACCACAATGAGAGTAAGCAGATCCTGGTTAACAGTAACATTTGTCCCGACCAAATCAACATCCATGATCCGTCATATAAATGTACTTTATTATGGTGAGGACTTCACTTTATAAGGGTGTTGTCATTTATTATGTTTAGTTTCTGTTACAGTAACATGAACTATGATATTTGGTAGAAAGTTCTCTTTCAGTGAAATTTCATGATTTAATTGTGATCATCCAGCAACAAACATAAATAGTTTTACCTGCATACTTTAGTACTGGTTGGATGGTGGTTTATTAGTTTTACATCAATAACAATGCAAAATGACAACAAATAAGTGAAATACTTATGAAGAGTTGTGTTGTAGAACATTTATAGAAAACATTAATTTGATCAGAATTTCCTTATGTCAAAAAACAAATGTCATATCTCTCATAGTGATTGCTTCTGTCCTCATGTAATACCTTCTGTAAAATATATTTTTGCTTAATGTGGAAACAGAAGTCAGATTTTGCTTCTGTTCTCTACTGATTGCATGTTTAGAAAATAATATCAACCCCAAATCAAAGAAAATTAAGAACTCCTGCCCCAGGAGTTCTTAATTTAAAATTTTTTTTTTCTGAATTTATTTTTCTCTTATGAATTATTTTCAGCAGAATATCCAGTTCATTCAAGGGGAAATACATGAACTAACACAGCTTATACTATAATAAACACTAAGGTGCCTTGAGGGCAGTGCACTTCACAATTATATCGAGATTACACAAACACGGCAGTGGATCCTTCAGCCATGTCACACCACTGCATGTCTAAGCTAATGGCAGAAATTGCTGAATATCAATATTGATCAGAAAGGAGGAGAAGGTTCAGATGCACACAGAGCAGAGCTAATTAGCTACCAATGATGCTAGCAGCTGCAGGGTGACACTGGTTGGAGGTGACTGGAAAGCAGGGAATAATTACTGCATAGTTTGGCAGTAGGCTGGGATTCAAAGAAACAGATGGAAGCTACAAGCTAACAGCTAGCACAGCTAGCACAGCTAACACCTGAGGAAGGTTATGTACCTTTGTTCAACCGCTGAGTGAGCTCTGAAACCACACAAAGCCACTCCTTGGCTTTATGTGTTGTCTGCACTGTCCAGATGCAAGCAAACACAGAGACAGTCTCACTTTGGCGAGCTCATGGACAGAAGCCAGCGGTGGACCCAACATCACGTATATCACATGTGCTCTTTTCTTCCTACCTTCATAAATGCTGCAGGTTTTCCAGAAACCCTCAGACTCAGCAGTCACTCCAAGATCAGAGGAGGTGGAGCGCCTGCAACAAGCAGAGAACTTTTCACTTTTATATCTTTAGGTGTAATCGGCTGTTTTCTTCTGAATTTTTTAATCTGGAATGAGATTAATTAATTTCTCCCCCTCCAGGCTGAACATTTAATCAAAACTCTAAACAAAGCAAAAAAAAAAAAAAAAAAAAAGACTGAAATAAACATGAAATGCATCGGTTATCTGACGAGGTATTTATGAGCACAGTAGGTCACAGTACCTGACTTTTACTCTTTTATACTGTTGTATTTGTACCTGACAGGCTTATCAGCTAAAGACAAAAATTAACCAGAGAAACTGCAGTGTGGTAGCTTTATTTCAGTCTGTGTGAAAAGAAATGGGTCAAACCGACAACCCAAACCCTGATGTGGCCTTTCATCAGATTTCACTTTCAGCCAATGGACCTAAAGTTAGACTACCACTCACTGGATTGGTTTCTATATAGTTATAGTTTCTATTATATGATTTTAACTGCCTGATTTTTTACAGTGCACAAATCTGTGCACAGTCACAAGTAGAATGGCATCTTGTTCTCCTATGAGGACGATAAAGTATTGCATTACATTATATTGCATCACCACACGCCATGTTGCATTGTATTGTATTTTATCGTTTCATGCCATATTACACTATATTGTATTTATTGTATTAAATAATGTCTTATCGTGTCTTGTTGCATCATGTTGTATCATGTTGTGTCGTACTGTGTCGTGTTGTGTCATGTTTTCCTCATGGGTGCATCTGGCTCATTTCCCTGGTGAGCTTTTCAGTCAAACCCTCTATTTTGAACATTTGCAGCCCGTTTCTTGTTCTAAAAATGATCCAAATAATTCAGTGAGGTGTAACAAAAGCCAACATCAATAAAAATGAAAAATTACACCACTGAGACAACTCACTTATCAGACCTTTAGATAATTTACTATTTTTCAATAATCAAAGATCATATTATTTCATTGATAAGAATTACACAGATCCAGTTCACTATAACTTTTATAATCCAGCAAATCAATGTTGTATAATTTCTATTTGTACCTGGTCTTTCATGTATTTTCTTGCTAAACTGCTATACTAAACTGCATTTATTAGAGTTTTTTTCTCCCCAAGCTGTGTTTTCCTGGGCAAATAAGCACAAAGCATGTATCCAACCTCAAAATACAACTACTCTACATTCACTTCAGTTTAAATCTAATTACAGTTCAAGTTTACATCAAGGTCAATATAGAATGGTTAATTACAACTTTCCTTTATGGCTTTTGTTCTCACTTACCACTCTGGTGACTCTCTGACGTCTGTATCTGGTGAAAAATTAAAGGAAAATCATATTAACTGCAATCCTCACGCAAAATCAACTGGAGAGGCTATTTTTTACATTCCTGCAGCTATCAAAAACCCGCTATATTCACCTGTTTTAGTTGCCCCATTTACGGCGGCCGACTTGTGGACTGTCTCTGTCTTTGCATAAAGACTTGCCACTTCTTCCTCTGTGGTTTGGTCATTCCAAGGCCCAGAGGAGATCACATTAGAGTTGATGTCCTCATTGTCATCAAACTCAAAGGGCTCCCCGTGCTCATCTTCATCATAGTCGGCTTCTGTAAATTACATCCCAGTAGATGTTGGGAAGAAGGAAAGGAAAACATGACAAAGATGAAAGATTCAGAAGACAGACTGTAGATTCCTTAGATCTGCTTCTTTTTATTTGATGACATTTAATGAATTTAGTCATAATAAACCCAATGATCATTCAGAGGCTTCTTCAGGACGGGAAGTCATTCCTCCCTAAAGATTAAGATAATATGAATCTGGTGTCTCGAGCGCTTTGTCAACCATCTTATTTTCGGGTTTCTCAATAGGAAAGTTGGTTAAAATCTTGCTGGAGAGAAACGTCCAAACCAGTTAAAGCTGCAGGAAAAGCCATGAGATGTTATGATACAGAAACACAAATAAATAACCGTGATCTTTAAAAGATGCGGAATAATGAATGACGTTAGGGTTTAGATGCGGGTCGCCTGTTTCAGGCTCCGACGTCTTTGTTTGGAACTTCCTCATTACAGGCTCATGTAGCCAAACAGATGGCTGCAAACTGCACCATTGTACTGGAAATACGTTTTGTTTTGATGTTTCAAGTCTAAAATCACAAATAAAATCTCTCTATGATCTAAATCTAACATTATTTGAGTTAAAAAGATTAATAATCTGTTTGTATCTAGTATAATTAATTTTGGATTAATTTCTGATCAATAAATAGTTTTGGGAAAACATTATTGGACAACTTTGTTGTCTTCTTGTTCATGTACCTTTAGCTGTACCAAGCAGTTAAATTAAGAAAACTAATATTCTTTCTTGACTGTGTATTCTGTGTGTTATAAAAGGAAAAGCAATACAAAAGCAATTAAATATACCAAAAAACTTGGATCTGATCAGTCCCTGTCCCAGACTGAAACGTCTAAAACCAGTAAACAATCCTGAATAATGCGACCAAACGTACAACCATCACAGAAATGTTTGGCCCACATATCGCGTTGACTTATGGTGTTTGTTAAATGTCTGTGGCTGCTAAAACTCAGTCACATGACCACCACATGTGGCCCACAAGGAAACTGCCACAAGAAAGTCTGCAGGATGAGGACCATGTCTGGCCCACAGAATACCTGCAGTAATCAATGTCCAGGCCAGAAACTGACATGTAGACCACATTTGGCCCACACAACTCTTGTCTGTGCCGTAACTGAACCATAAATGCTAAAAGTAGCCTGGATTTTGCCCAAACATGTGCAATCTGAGACATTAATCAGAGAACAACAAACATCAAAAGCTGGTGTTTTTATCAGCATAGATCCAGAAACCCTGCAGCCAGTAGCCCTTTCTACATTAATTCTGAGGTCTCGTGCTCAAATAAAACTGTCCTTTTCATCCGGAGCAGGAGAATTCTGACTGCACTGCATCTAGGATGGAAAAATGGGGACAACAAGATTCCCTCACAATACAGTTCTGTGCATCATATCACTGTTTATACAGTAATGTCTGGCTTTTGGAGTTTTTAAAGTATCATTGCGTGAAACACATGAAGCAGTTCGCCCTGCAACTTTCATACAGATTACGGCACTTGAAATGTCTGCAAAAATGACAAGTGGGATTAATAAGATTAAGACTATTATCCAGCCATTCTGCTTAATCCAGTTAAAGGGTTGTGGGGTGCAGGAGCCAACCCCAGCTGCTATCAAGCAGGAGGCAGTGAACATGCTGGAGAGGTTGCCAGTCCTTCCAGTTAATCCAACATGCATGGTCCCAGACTGTAGGAGGAAGCTGGAGAACCCAGATAAAAGTCTTCTTTGTTATCTAAAGGAAGTGTTAATGGAAATTTTCCTACATCTGCAGCAGAATCCCCTGACGGGCAGCATTCCATGTCCACCCATTTATTAGCTCTTTTTCAAACTCCATCCTGATCTGGATTCATCTGGGCTGAATGTTTAACCTGTCGGCGGGTTGACATGCCAGACCATCCAAAACATGCTGAGCAGATGGCTGATGAGGACTTTACTAAGCAGAAACCACTCAACCGGAGGATTAGCTGCTCCATTACCACAGCCAAGGAGAGCTGCTGGTACCAGAGATTACACACTCAACATATGGCTTTTAAACACTAAGCCTTCATCTGTCAGTCTGAATTTGAGCCACAGTGTATGCATACACACTCAAACAACGACAGTCAAGCTAAACAAAGCCTCCGACCCCCTCAGAAAGCTGCAGATTCACTGTGGTGTAATTGGCTTGTGGCTTTGTTGATGATTTTTTTCCTTTTGGGTTTCCCAGGCTGAACGGCTCCTGCTGACTCCCACTTGCCCTCCTGAAAGCCAGATTTGTGTCAAGGTTGTCTCAGGCATCAATCTGCTGAACCCTGCTTCTTCTTACACAGCAGAGGGTAAATAGGCTAGTAGGGTCTTTCCTCAGAGCAGCAGGGGATTAATGAGTCAGGCTTCACCTATGTTTGCAGCGACTGGACTCAGGCTTGAGCTGAAAGCATGCAGAATATTCATAAACACCAGTTTCACATCCATAACGAACAAGTAGAGACCAGTTTACTGACCACAAAGCTTAAACAGTTGCTTCACACCATATAATGCTTCCTTACATCTGATGAACTTTGACTGAACCAGTGGTTCACACGCCATGAAGATTTGGAAGGGAGTGAGTATCATTTGTATGGTTTAGGTAGACGCTGTAATAGGTGCACTGTAGCCTTCGGAAACATTCAGTATTCTTGGTGTCACGTCCAGTTTCACACAAATACACGTTTAAAACAGCAAAGACTACTTTATTAGGTCCAGCCTGCTTTGACTGCCCCAGTTCTTCATGGCATAGATCCAGCAAGGTGATGGAAATGTTCCTCACAGGTTCTGCTCCATGTTAACATGACAGCATCACACAGCTGCTGCATCCATGATGAGAATTCCCGTTCCACCACATCCCAAAGGTGGGATATTGGGTTGAGATGAGACTGTGGAGGCCACTGGTATCCGGTGAACCTACTAGTTGTGTCTTCATAAGAAAAATGAGCAAAATAAAAGCGATAGTTCTAAAAGTTCTACAAAATACGATGGTGCGTTTTGCCAGTGTTTCGATTGAATAGTGTTTAGCGCATCATTCTCGTACAATCTCATCTCGTGAGACTCCACTTTGAGGAAGATGGAGATACGAAACATTCTATGTTTTTTGCAGCATCTCGCTGTTGTTTGTTTTCAATGATGGTGGTGATATTTTTCTGTTTATTATTTGTGAAAATATTCCCGTCTCTTCCTCTGTTCATAAATTCCACGCCATCTTTATTTCAACCAAACTGGTCACATGACCAACCCCCAACTTATCATGCCCGTTGAAATGGAAATGCAGAAAAAATGTTATAACTGTGAAGTAAGGCAGGATGGATGGAGGAATGTAAATGTCCCATCTAAATGTGGATAAAAATGTACATAACTGGGCATCAGGAGGAATTAAAATGAAGACATGTAAATGACCTGGCTGCTGAAGGACTCACCCAAAGGTTGACAGAGGATGGGCGGATGTGTTGCAGTCATAATGAGTCCTTCTTAAAGCTCACATCGGTTTCTGTGGACACACAGGTGCACTCAGTAAATACACTTTGGTTCTTTTGAAAGACAATGAGCGGCTGATTCAAAGAAAAACGGTTTGGTCTCAGATAAATAGACTTTTATACAGACTGCTGCTTCTCTATAGGAGAAAACAACCCTCATTGTGAGTTCAACAATGTTAGAGTGAAACTAGTTTCTACATGTCAGACAGCATACAAAAAGCAAAAATGAGTATTGATGTAGAATGAACACACACATGTATTTTTCAGCCGTCCCGTTAAGGTGTTCCTTAACTTTGGACTCATATTACTCATAGATGTATAAGTATGGTGACAAACAGGTCTGACAAGAGTCTGTCTGTCAAGCTACTGCTTCTCCATGTGGATGAGCGTTTACAGCTGTATTCTGCCCGAGGGGAACGGGAGCGTGTTGCATTCCCAAGCAAATCCCGACATGTTCTTTCTCAGACTGTTCATTAAGCAGCGCTGCCACAAAACACTCAAATATAATTTCTCAGAACATTCGACACAATGTTATAACTGACCTTGTTGAGCCGGGGGTCATGGTTTAGCATGTAAAGATGAAAGACTCTGAGATAAAACAATCTCTTGTGACAGAAACAGATAAATAATTCATCTGGCCGTATGGTAAAAGACTTCATTCTGTGGATCATACTGGGAGCCTTGCAGTTAAATGGACAATAGGAAAGAAAGGAGGGGATTGGCACTCAGCTGGGATGAGAAAACAGTCTTTGGTTTGTCCCAACGAAGTGATCTACTGACTCCCACTGGGCTGACATCACTCACTTAAAGCCCCAAACCACATTCCTACATGATGTTTAACACAAAGCTGATTAATTGTTTTACAGGAGATGAGTTTTTTTTTAACAATGCCATTTATAGGATAAAACTTCAGAACAGTGTGGGAAAAAAACCCTTGACTGGTCTTGAATCAAATCTGGATATTATGGGCTATTATTATAATAACTAAATAAATATAGAAAAAAAGCCAAATTCAATATAAATAATAAGAAGATAAAAAATGAATACATCATATGTAAATAAATACATAAATAAGATACGGTACGGTACGGTAATAAGAAGATAAAAAATGAATACATCATATGTAAATAAATACATAAATAAGATTTAATGAAAGCAAATAAATAAATAGAATACATTAACTGTTTGAAAAGAAATTAAATAAACAAAAGTAAAGCTGTTTGAAAAAGTTAGCATGTTAACAGATCACTGAACTTTATGTTAAAAAAAATCCAGAAATAATACTTTTTTCAATCCAGTGTGGCTGATAGTTTCGTAGAAATACCAACTAACCCATTTTTAGGGAAATTAATTAAAATTATAGATGTGAGTTCTCATTTAATCAAATGTCCTCAGAGCCGTCACATAATTGCACGTAAATCTCTGCCCAAGTCTCACTTAGCTTGTTGATGTTTGCACACAATGTTTGGCCTGCATGAACTCAAACTGTCTACATGTGGATCTTATTAGCTTGGTTTACAAACACAGGGGCCAGTGCTCTATAGACACTTTATTATAATTTTAATTATTTTGTAAAGAATGAAATCAAATTATAAATGGATAAATAAACAAAAGCATTTAGATGATTATTTGATTATTTTTCAAAGAATTTATTTTTCATTTGTACTCATTTAAGGATAAAGAATCTGGTTTCATTGAAGTGCTGCAGCTCTGTCTGAAGCAGAAGCCAATTCCAACACTTATAAATAAAATATATTGATAAATTATCATTATATCAAAATTTTTACATTCAAAGTAATACATTTTTGAGAAACAGTCATGGTTATGAGATAAAAATGAATCATAAGCTGAAAAATCTTAATTATGAATTTTTTTTTAAAGAACATCACATTTTTTTACATTAAAAAGTCATAAATGTGAGATTAAAAGTCGTGAAAATATCATAATAATAACTATATTGCAATTCTTTTTCAAAATTGTGGCAGTAAAGGGCTTTTGGCTTGACATGATCATATTTATATATACGGTCCCCAAATAAGTGGAGAATATATTTTGCCTGTAAAACGGGTGGCATCCCATCAGGAACAGCTTGCTGGATTCTCTTTGTTTGTTGTGGCTGTGTAAATGATCGGTTAAGTATGTGATCATCTAAGACAAGATTCATCCTGAACTTTCTGCAGACCCCCCTCCCATCATCTCAGCCTCCTTATACTGTTGTTCATAAAGCTGCTCCTTCTCACAAACAAGTCACTTTATACAGCCCAAGTTACACAAAACCACAGACCAGTTCCTCTGGGACGTTTAGGCAAGCACTTTGAATCGTCCTGTAAATAAGATGTGTTATAGCTAATAAACAAATAAACTGGCCTTGCCTTCTGGACAGGGTGTTCCGTTCCTTTTTGGTTTGATATAAACTTTGGCACTGTTGGCTTTTTATTTAATAAAAATAAACGTATAGCCTAACATTGAAATGAAAAGAACCAAACAATTTCAGTCATTTCATGAAAAGAGAAGTCAAATAACTCAAGTTCATAACAGATAAAACACTCATACTAGCAGTTACCTGTGGTTAGGAATAGTAATGTGTTCCGTCTTGTCTTGAAATATAATCCATGCGTATACAGTAAAGATCTCGTGCAGTGGGCTGTCCCACAGCAGGGAGTCCGCGCGCAGCTCCTGATCACTCACCTGTTGGAAGGTTGGGGGAGGTCAGGAAGGTCCGTCCCAGGTTGGGCTCGTGGTCCTCTACCGGAGCTGCTCCCGGCGTCCCGTCCTCCCGGTTCACCGACAAGCCTCTTTCCAGGGATTTCCTGTCGCGGTTCCTTCTCCCCTCCCTCTCCGCTGACCCTTAAGTCGGTTCACAAACCACAAACTTATCCCGCTCCTGATATCTAAAAAAATTAAAACCAAATAATCGTAACCGAATACTTTTTGTAGGAATCACTTAAAACTATATTTAATTTTTTTTTTAATACACCTAGATTTGTCCAGCAAATCTAAACAACAGAGGGCGCCAACAAGCGTGGGAGCAACACGCACCTATCAGATGACAGCAGCATGTCTCACCTGTTATGGTTCCAGAAGACTGTTATTCTGCGCCCATCAAAGTTACAGCCAGTGAAATACCGTAACGGCCCTCAGAGACAGCGCAACTCACGCTGCAGACAGTTCCCGGGTATCTCCGTCCCACGCGCACTGCCCACGCGCGCACCATACACCCACAGAACAGCCAAACCTCAGTGGCAGCAGCAGGACCAAATATCAGATAACTGGACACTATTTCTGCTTTTAAAAGAGTAGTGTATGAAGAATGCTAAGTATAAAATAATAAGCTAGAAAAAAACAACATAGAACATTCTCCTTGCTTCCTTGTGATCTATCTCTATCTTTTCTTTCTTTAATTCATCTATCATTTCACATCCACAATAATATGCCATTAAAGGGGAAGACAGTGCCAAAAGATGTGAAACAGGAAGTTCTTTCATGAAGTAAAAGTTAGAAATTGTGATGGAAATAAATATGGAAAACTCCACAAGAGGGAGCTGTTTGATAAGCTGTCCTCAAGGCTGTAGGTCTGCAAAGAGCCAAAACCAGAGGGAGAAGTGTTCTGTAGGAAAGGTCCATGAAGGCATCCCTACGCTGCTGAGACAGTTTTAGCTCAGTCTGGTGATTTAACACCTCCATGCTCTTCCATTTATTTTCAGTGTAGTCCATGATCTGTTTGAGAATCTTTATCAGGTTTTGATCCAATTCAACTTCTGTAAAGTAACAATCCACAACACAGTCGTCTCATGTGACTTGATACACATAAATCAATTCAAGTTAGTTCATAGAAAACAATAGCCCAGCGGATGAAACAACGATTTGCTTTGAATCCTGACTCCAGTTCAGTCCCCCATCCTGAGCTGGACTGTGGCAGGTGACCGTGGGAAAAAAAACCTCCCATCAACAGGAAGGGAACCTCCGGTACAACCCGACTCAGAGAGGACCGCCGTCTGCCTCGACCGGCTGGGTTAGAGGGCACAGGAAAGACCAACAGACAACTTTTAGTGACCTGCTGAGACATTTTTTTTTGTTTTAAATTTGCATTAAGTTTATTTCTATCAAACAACTTTCAGATAGAAGGGAAGGATGATATAATTATTAATTCCAAATTTTGTTACGTTTTTGACATTTTATGTTTACGAACAAAAATGCTAAGATTTAAATTTCTCTCTTTGTGTGCAGTTTGTTGATAAAAATGTGTTTTATTTGACAAAAGCCTTTATATATGGGGTGCCAAGTGTAAAATTTTAGTACAAAAGTTTAAGTACAAATATTTTCCTTATTTATGACATTCTTCNNNNGGAGAAAAATGTCATAAATAAGGAAAATATTTGTACTTAAACTTTTGTACTAAAATTTTACACTTGGCACCCCATATTTATAATATTTCACTTGGATCATAATTGTAACCAATAAGTATAAAAATCATTACATGATTATGAAATTTCTAGTAATAAAGTGTCAGTGTTGATATCGATGTGGTCGATACTTGCCCAGAAAATTTGCAGGGTTGCCCAGCCCTATAGTGAAAAAACAACAAGGGAAATAATACAAATCAGAGAAGAAGAAGATAATGAGGGCAGCTGTGGAGATGGTGGGAGCTTTTTCAGGAAAGACTGTGAGTGTGTGGGTGTGTTTATAGCAGTTTATTTGCACAGTCATTTTCTGTTGAAGACAATTAAATGTGATTGGCATACACAAACAATAAAAGCATTACAGATAGTGCAAAGAGTAGTAAAAGCAGCCAGAATGACAATAAAACTATTTAAAGACATAAAAACAAATCAGTAAAAGATTAAAAGCAAAATAAGTAGAAATCTACCGTGCATATTTCATGTATAAATGCATTAGAACAGAAATGTTTTTAACCTGGATTTAGAAGTTTCTGTATTTGGTGAAAGTTTTATCTCTGCTGGCAGTTTGTTCCCGAACAGCAGAAAACTACTTCTCCTGGTTTAGTCTGAACTCTGACCTGAGTGTTGGATCTAAGAACTGTTGGTTGATGAGCTGTTCGGTTAATATCCTCTGAACGTATCTCAGATGTGTTCAGAGAATATAAACTGAAGACTCCAACTTGATGCAAAAGTGAACTCTGAACTCAACACTGCCCACTAGTGGATGAAATGACCCATCAACCATGACAATGTAAAACATGCATAGCATCAGTCCTGGGATTCAGGGAAGGCTGACTAACCATAACCATCAATATTTTAAAAAAGAAGGGGTGTCTGCCTCCTGAACCCAAACTGGGAGCTGGTCCCATAGAGGGACCTGGTAACACAAAGCTCTGTCTCCTGTTCTACTCTTTCAGACTGTGGGAATATGTGGAACTAGACCCCTGATAGACAGCGGGGCTTGGTCATAGAGAGCTTTATATGAGAGGAGAAGGATTACAAATTCTAATGATTCATGCAGATTAAGGTGGGTTTTCCGTGTTAGAGCGTCTGTCCATGCCGGCTGTCTGTGATCGTATCACAGTTTTCCACATTATCAGCCTGGGAATGCCTCGTTGATAAGGAACCCTGTTAGGCATTAGGTGGCAGTGCTCCACTGTGGGAAGAACATCTGCAGGTTCAGACTGTTCACATCTGTCTGCTCGGCCCGCTCTTCCCATCTGGACTTTTACCTCGCCAGCTGTTTGCTCGGCCTCTCCGCTCGGCCATCAGCAAAGTGTAATTGATCAGCATGATTTCAGTAATGTGGCTGGACAGAGCGGTGGGGCTCTAACCCACAGTGACGTCCTCCTCCTCGCTACCTGTCACGTCCGTTTAAACAGCAGCAGTTAACTGATGAATCACAGCCAAGTTTCCTGCATGAATCACCTCCTCTCTGTTAACCATCTATTTTTATTTTATCATGTTGGAAGTACTTTCTCCTCATTTCTCCACACCTGCAAGTATAATATGCAGATTCTTCATACATAAAGTGTGAATGAAAGGGAGCATTAAACCTTTACTGTACCTAGTTTATATTTGAAAAAAACAAACAAACAAACAAATAAATAAGCACTTAGATGGATAAATATGTAATAACGGACATCATTGCATCCATGTCACTAGTAATGTGTTTAATTTGAAGTTTTTTAATCTTTGTTTATCTAACTTCATTTATAATCTACTTTTTACTTTCATTTAACTTGTCTTACTGCTCTTATCATTATTTTATTGATCTTTTGTATATCTATTAATTTATTTTATCTATATTTTATTTAATCGTTTTTATGAACTCCTTATTTGTAGCCTAATTTTTATTTTTTAGCACTTTTATCTGTTGTCATTGGCAGAAGGGGGAGCATGTGTCTGTGCATTTGTTTGTTTATGAAAGACATGATGATATTTGCATTCATATATAATGTTACTTTTGTTATGTCAAGTCTGTTTTCACTTTCTTTTGTGCATACATTGTTTTTAATATGTAAAACACTTTGAGTTTCCCTAGCCTGAAAAGTGCTTTATGAATAAACAAACAAACAAACAAAAAGATAAATAAATGAATAAACAATAAAATAAACAGATACATTTTAATTTGTTGATATGTGCTACTACTACTACTATTGTCATTTAGCTGACGCTTTTATCCAAAGTGACTTATGTGAACGAAAAGTGAAACTTCATCAATTGGTTCAGGCTCAGTATTTGCAGATTGATTATTATTTAAGATGTAACAATACATCGATTTAATGATGAACGAACCAGGAGCCCACCACTCTGTCATTTTCCCACTGCTTTTTGTATAATTTGACCTGAACAAGTTGACAAATATAAGAAAATAAATGGACACTACTGGATACTTTTGACATGATATTAACCCCAAAACTCAAAATGGGAGGTCATTCTTGCCCCATAATGACAAAAGGCTAATATCTATTATTGGTTTGCTTTATTTTCATTTACATTAAACTGAATACATCTTGGAAATCGAATTTTGGGTAAATGCGTAAACACAGACCCATCGAAGTCCTTAGAAGCAAGTTTTCCTCATCTGGAGAATTAATTTAACTAAAGGAATCTGACAAATCTACTCCAAAAACATCTCTTCTACAAACTCATTAAAAAAAAAACTCAGTTTCCCTTTTTATTGATTCATTTATACAGCTCCAGCTGAAAAGCACATACATAGCTCATTTATTTAAATGGTCTTTACACAACTTCTTACATAGTTAGAATATTCATCATTTCTAAAAGTGAAACACTCATTAACACAAGATTTGAATCTCATGAATCTTCAGTTCCAACATAAGACTCCAGCATGCATCCCAGGAAGCTTCACTTCACCCTGCGTGGAGAATGACACAAACACAAAGAAAGAACAACATTATGTAGAAAGCATGAAGATTAATTTGTACACATACACAGTATATTTCTGAATGTAATGCATAGGAAAGGAAAATCCTGATTCCTGCAGGGATTTTAAGCGTTTTGTTTTAGGATAAATGGTTTTGAATAGTGAGTTTTCCTTCAATAGTTTTTTCCAGGATGACTGTCTCTTCTGTGTAAGACAGATTGTTCTGGATCATTTTGAATTTAAAACTAATGTGAATTATGTGATTTATATTTCCCTGTTCATTGAAGATATTTGTGAAATTTTGGATGTGTGTAAAAGTAGATGAGGGGTGCTTCCATTCCTGCTGTGGGGCTGTGGCCGCTAACAGGACATTGAATGTGTTTCTTCCTCCTTTACCTCTTACACTGTTGCATCCCAGCCCACTGGCGTTTCCTATTCGGTCCATCCTGCCTCCGAAGCAGCTGGAAGACAGTTTCCTTGTTCGCAGCAGCAGGTCCTGCAGACGGCTTCTCTGACTCGCTGCCCTGCTGCGACTCACAGCTGACTGCTGAGATCGCTCTGGTGTCACAGGCCCGTCCTCCTCCTGGTCCAGGCTCCATCCTCTGCTGGCCTGGCTTTGCTCCGGCTCCTGGTTTTTCTGTTCATAATCAGCTTCAGACCCCTCCTCCTGGACTACGCCAGCCAGGTTCTGTTCAACCAGCTCCAGTAAAGACTGGTGGGGGAAATATGTTTCATTTAGCATCCCAAACATCAGTTTTATCTGTTTGCTGTGCTTTGTTTCTGCGTGGGAAGCAGCGGGAACATTAAAGAAACACCAGGAATGTTAAATCAACAGAAAACCAGGTCAGAAAAGATTAAAAACATCTTCTAAACTACACAAACTATGTCTGGTTAGTGTGCACAAAGCTGATGCTAATGTATAAATGCTGAGATGAATGTTGTCTTTGCACTTCCTTACATGAAACTGAGGATATATCAAAATTCTACTTTACATAGTATAAAATTAAACAATTTTGCCTCCTATGTTTCAATTTCACACTTATTTTAAGTTTTGTTGTTTAAGCCACATCGTTTATATCTCTACAATTTGGCAGTATTCTCTTGGAAACTAGATCACCATCTACAGAGGGAGGGTTTTGCTTTGTTGTAGCTGTTTAACACTTTGATCCTTATGAGGTGCAAAGATCATTCAAAAACATTTCAAAGAGGGAAAAAACCTGCAGTGGATTAACTGTATTTGTATCGAGGCTGATGTCTGGATCTGCTGCAGGTTTTCATTCCGTCGCTGCATGCTTCTCTGTAAAGTGTCTCTTCACACTACAAATAAAGCTGAATTAAATTGTAATTCGTAATCTTAATATATCAGAGAAAGAACCCACGTTTCCGTTGATTCTGATTCGTTTTAAAAACGCTGTAATAGATAAATGTGGTTATGAATATAAATGTCCATAATTTGAAAGCAAAAAGTCTTAACATCCGTTTAAATCTTTAAAAGTCTGCAGGGACAAACTTTAAGGTCAATAGTCGACAAATGGATTATTTTCTGATGAGATATGGCTCATAACATCGAGTCTCAGTGAAAGTCAGATGAATGAGCTGAGGTGAGAGGAGAGTTCATTCTTAGAATGACAATAAGATGATTACAGGCAGATCTTAAACTCCTTGAGGGCCACAGTCCTGCAGGTTTTAGATGCTTTAGATGTTTGTGCTTCAAAAAGGCAGCACTGTATCAGAGGATCTATAAATAGCTTCAGATTTCTATGTTACGGTTATACAATGTTTAAATCAATTCTAAATCCTTGGTTTGGTAAGCAGGGTACTGTGTGAATGCATTTTTCTTATGATATCATCAGATTTATTGCTTTCGTCTGTATTTTTCTAAAGAATAACTTTGGGGAATAAACAGCTAAAAGAATTGAACACATTACAACCTCTATTCACACACCTTCATCAAAAGATAAGTAGAAACGATAAATATAGGTATAGCTGCTGTCCTCTTTACTGTGCTGGGCTACAGCAGAAATTCCCAAACAACGATAACGTACATGGATAGTAGTAGTATCCACAGTTCGCTATCCCTCTGTATTTGTGGATTCAAGGCACCCCTCCACTGTGTTGTTTTCATCTGGAGACGTTCCGTGGTTTCTTACCTTTAGCTGGTCCAGGTCTCTGCTGAATGAGGGTCTTTCCAAAACGTGGCCAGAAACCAGACACTGCTGACACAGAAAGGCCAACAAGCTCCACAGCACCGCCGCCCTCATGCTGTCCCACCGCCACCAGTACAAACACTGCAGCCACCACGGCCGCGCACGCCGTTATATACATGCCAGCCGCATACACGGCCATGCACGCACACTGGCCACACAATGACAGCCACATTGGCTCATCATTTCGTGGATCACCTCAAGTGCATTCTGACACCTCTGCAGGATAAGGCAGCCGGTCAGATGTCTGCTGAAGTGGTGCTAGAGAGGAGCTGTGTATGCAGTATGTGTCTGTAAGTCATCACCATGAGCAGCCAGCAGTGGCATGACTTCAGACTCCATCATCTGAGCTCACGGATGGCTCACACACAATAAACCTCCTGGTCATCACTGATGGTGAAAATTGCAAAAGCAGGTTCAAACTTGATTAGAAAAAAGGAAATAACACCCGGCCGAATGACATGATCTTTCAAGAAGAAACACACACTGAGGGAGTTACATAGTTACAGGTAGTGGTGGGTCCAGAGGTGGGTTAGGTCTGGAAGACCCTGGTTGAAGTCCCTGCTGTGGCAACAGGGCTGAGGGCCCAAAGAAAGGCTCTTAATCCCCATAGCTGCTCCCCTGGTGCTGAGACATGGCTCCCCATTGCTCTCTAGTTATCTGAAGAGGGTTCATAGGCAGAGGCAAATTTTCCAGTCTGAATTACGTAAAATCATTTAAACAGGTGGTGTAAGACAGCAAACGGAAACCAGCTGGGAAGCAAGCTTGGTCCAGGAAAGGCAGAATCTTGTCTCTGACATCCTCTAATGTGAACCTGATGATGCCCTCTGTTAAATCTTCCACTGTGACGGCATGAGGAGCGTCGGTGTCCACGGCACGGTGGAGTTCTTATGTGAGAAGAGAGGAAAACTTAAAATCCACTGAAACTACCTGTAAATGAGTTGCTGCACAAACTCTACATGTTCCATTTCCTTTAGGCAGTAAAATACACTGAAAACTATAATTTGACAATGACAATGATGCAGTAATTAATATCTGCAACTCATCACATGTGATCATCAGCTACTTCATCGGGTCCACCTGTTCATTAACACAAATATCTAATCAGCCAATCACATAGCAGCAACTAAGTACATGTAGTGGTAAAAAGAAAAACAAAACTACTACAGTACAATATTGAATTTCCCTCTGAGATAAATAAAGTATCTTTCATTTAATTTTATTTTCATTTTATTAATTCATTTCATGTAGAAGCATCATGCTGAGGTTCAATCTGAGCATCAGAATGAAGGAAGAGGGAATTTAAGAGACTTTGAACGTGGCATACATGTTGGTGTGAGTATTTACTGGGATTTTCACACACAACCATTTCTGGGTTTTACAGAGAATGGACTGTAGAAGGGTTGGAGTAATTATGTGGCCTCGTCCTCTGCGTGGCATGTATAGGGGCCAAATGTGACTGTTGTATATACCCTTTAGGGGGCACCGTATTGTTACCTGGAAAGGTAAAAGATGTGTCTATATAAGGAGAAAATGTCATTTTATCACTAAGTGTTTGACCCGGAAGGACAAAAGTTTTTTGACCGCAGTGGTGCGAGTTTTCACAAATTGTTTGTTTGTAACTCAACTGCAAATGCATAATAGCAGAAAATATCGACAAACTCTGCATCTCAATCAGAGCGGACATTCTATTATTGGGTTAATGACAGTGACAATTTCCACCGAGGCAAACATTCTCAGTGGCTTTGCAATAGGCTTTGCTCCTTTACCAGCATGGTTTACTGTAACCAGCACAGACTGCTGACCATGTCCGTCTCTTTCTGAGCTCAGTGGAGCATCTTCTGATGCTGCTTCCAACAGGATGATGCCCCATGTCACACAGCTCAGATCAATAAATAAACTGGACTCCAACGGCCTCCACAGTCCCATCTAAATACAATATTCCAGCTTTGGGAGATTCTCATCATGGAAGCAGCAGCTGTGTGATGCTGTCATGTCAGTGTGCAGCAGAACCTCTGAGGAACATTTCCATCAGCTTGTTGGATCTATGCCATGAAGGACTGGGGCGGTCAAAGCAGGCTGGATCTTATGAAGGCATCTTTCCTGGTTTAAAAGTGTATTTGTGTGAAACTGGATGATTTTGTGTGCTCTCCATGGTGCTGAAATCGGCCATTCCCCCAGTTATTCCATTAAAAATGAGCTGTGTTTGCTGCTTTACAGTGTTTCAGGACATTTGCTCCTGCATGAGCCGCCTTTTAAAGGAAAATCTCTCAACAGCGAGTGGTCATAAGACAGACTGGTTCAAGGCAGGAGCACTTGTAAACATTTATTAAAACATTTAATGGTACAGAAAGAACAGTATCACGTCTATTTCAAATAAATATTACTGAAAGCCACAAACAATATCCAATAAATATTACTAAATAAATATCATTGAAATAAAAATATATCTTGGTAGAAATGCTGATGTTCCAGAATTTAGATGGTAAGACTTCATCTTCACTTCGGATCTGCGATAAAAAGAACTCAGAGTTAGAAAAAGTTCATTTTTATAGCACAAAGCATCAGCTTACGTAAAAATAACTAAAGAAGACATGAAAGAGACGTGAAAGTCTTACTGAATCTACCGATGGTGTTGCAGCCCAGAGAGCTCATCGAGCCTATTCTGTCCATCCGCCGGCCGAAGCAGCTAGAGGATCTCCGGGACGAATCGTTGCGGAGGCTCTTCAGATTCTTGGCTGAGAGCAGCTCCCTGATAGCAGCTTCATCCGGGGAGATTTGTGGCTCCTGCTCATCTCCAGCGTCGCCCGTGCTGAGGTTGTAAGGACTGTCTCTTTCTTCAGAGGTTCTCTGATCCACTGCTCCTTGCTCTGAAACCGACTCCTCCAGTTTGTGAAGGAGTGCCTGCAACATCCACATTAGCTTGAGGTTAATTTTAAATGATCACATCGGTGCTGCACATTAAAAGAGACTCTTATAGTTTGCTGTTATGTAACATCAGAGTCCCTGGATTGCATGTAGGAAGTTGCATTTAAATGAAAAGTTTGCATTTCATGCATTTTCACACTTAATGTTGCACCTTGCATGAACATTTTGATAAACACTCAACAAAGCACAGAAGACTCACCTTGAAAATGTCCATGTCTGTGTCGGTCAAGCCATTCCCGATGGGATATGTGTTGGACAGCTGCAGACTCAAGATGAGAAGGAGACCACAAAGAGGAGCGGAGGACAGATGCATGACCTGAGAGCTGCTGCTGGTCGTCTGCTAGTGACTGGATGGATGGATGACTCTTTGTCTAGTGGAGGTTTGGATGCTGGAGCCCAGAGCAGGACCCCAGGCTCTTTTATACTGAAGCCTGACACACATAGGCATGCCAGGAATTTGACATCAGGCAGTAGGCATTCCTAACACCTGATTCTGATAACAGGAGCTGTCGGAAACTGCTCCTTATAAAGTATTGTATCTTAGATATGGAGCCCTCGTATGACATAGCCGCTTCCATATGCTACTTTGTTTCAGAAAAATGTTCACCCCCCTTCTACACAGGGCGCTGTTGTCACTGAGCTACGGGAAGTAGTAAACTAGTATGACAGTGTTGCTAAATAGAGGCATCTACGTGATATTGGTAGAGCCAGCCGGCTGTCTGCTGGTTGTGGAGACCAGTCTGGGGTCAAAAGAGCCCAACTCTGAGCACTGCGCTGCTAAAACTCCTGCTGTCAGGGTGCTTTCAGAAGCATGAGCATCAAAAAAGCCAAAAGCATCTCTCAATGGCTACAACTGAACTTCAAATGAAAATACGCTTTTTACCCTCACGTAGTAAAAAGTCTCACAATCTTTTTCACATCAGATCATATCAACAACCTCACACCTATCCATAGACATACAATTTAATAAAACTTTGTATTTTTAGGTTTTAATGCCTTTTTTTTCATTAGCATTTTTTTTATGAGAAAACACTGGATATGCATTTTAATATAATGAGTCAAATATATGTGTTTATAATGGGAGTCAATGTTACCAAATATTTCCCAAGGCAAAAAACGTTAGCATTTATACTCCTATTAAACACAAAAACCAATAAAGGAGATCATGCGGTTTCAAACGTGATAATGAAAGAGAGTTTGTGATCATGATTCATACCATCAACACTTAAACTGTCACAGAAATGAGAAATCAGAAACTCGAAATAAGCAGAAAGTACACTTTGGTCTTTGAAGGTGAAACCAGCCTGAGGTTTGGCATTAATTTTATTGTTTATTTGTTTCATGCATGTCTTTTTTTATAGTCTTTTTATTTCTCTTATATGTTTATTGTTCAGTCCCCCTTTTTATCTCCAATTTAAATACTTATTTTATTACACACTGTTGTACATCACTTTGATCAACATATGTGGTTTTTAAATGTGCTTAAAAATAAAGTTGACTTGACATGAAAGAGGTTTAACTATCAGAAAGTCTGAGTTTTTAGAATAAATAGTCAATAAAAGTCAACTGGTCTTCACCAGGTCTGAAAAATTGCGTAAATCCAACCTGGATGATCAATGTATCACACGGTGTCATTATTCAGCACTTAAAAACAACTCAGTATTTCCTCTGATCGTGCTAACTTGATAACTGGACTGGTGTTTAGCTCAGCTGCTTGAGTAGCTACAGGGACAACATCTTCTCACTGGAGCTAGTTCTATTCCTGGCTGTGGGTCACAAACATGATCTCACATGGATTTGACGAGTGAAAACAAGGGAAAGGGAGTGTGAAGAGAAGGAAAAGAGACAGAGACAGTAAACTCAAAAACGAGGACAAGCTGCTACACAAGAGAAACTGTAAGAAAAGAAAGGAGATGATATTCAGAAGTGCCTGTAAGAATAAAAAGGAGAAAATAACAACTATAAGACTGTGAAAACATAAGTTTTGGTATTAAACCATCACAAGAACACAGTGACTGTGAGCATGTGCATGAGCGAGTGTGAGAGCAGAATAAAGGGAACGAGCTGTGTTCAGTGACGTGAATCTCCAACCAGTCTGCCCGTTTTTATCAAACCTCTAACATCACAAAGACCTTCAGGTCCAGACAGCTGCTGCTCACTGGAAGGTTTCTCTTCCATCAGAAGAGCTGTTTCTGAAACAAACCCCCTTTCTTTTTTATTCTGAGCCTCATTGTGAACAATCGGACCGGATAAAGTGACTGACATATGTAGTTTCATTTATGATAGCATGTATAAATGGATTGATCCTGATATTTAAATTCATTTCAAGTCTGTAAGCAGCTATAAAAGCTATTTTTGACTCCAAAATTACATAATTTGGCTACCTTTCCTTAAAAAAAATTACTTTTAAATTTGATTTACTTTTGTAAATTTCTCCTCAGAATTTAAATCTTTTTTCAATTTCCAGATGCAAATCCCTGTTTCAGTCTTTATAAAACTCTTGGAATGCACATTGCCTCATGTTGACCTCAACCGCACATTTGTGTTGAACCGTTTAACTCTTTTCCAACCATCATGACTAAAAACTGATGAGTACATAGATAAAACTCATCTTAGGCCTCACATCCTTTGAAGTGTTGTCAATTAAATAGAACATCACAACATAAAAATATGAATCAAGTTTGCTTAAAAGTGTTATGGGCAGGGGCTGGAGCATCCATGACGTTCTCTCTCACTCTAAGCGTGTTTGAGCGGTGCCTGGCATGCGAGGGTCGGGTCATAGCTGCAGCTCATCACTCACCACCTCCATAAATACCTGGTTGCTGCATCCAAATGCCTCCACCAAACCATGCCAGCCCTACCAAGTTCTGGATCCCAAGCAAAGCCATGCTCTGAACTATCTTATCGCCATACATATCACTTCAAAATGTATAGTTTAGATACTTTATCAAGCTCACAAATCCCCAGCTCTAACTCTGTCCATCCTCCTTGCATCTCCCAGCTGACTGTGTTACATCTTCAGGAATGACAGGATGAGTCCATCAGAGAAAGAAGACCTGATTTATCTGTTCACAGCAGTTAAGATCATAAAGCACATCGACACAATCCCTGTTCTCTGTTTAGCAAAAGTTCTTATAACTCTCCTTTCAGGCCATTGGCACTTTGAAACCAAAATATATCTTCCATCAATGTCTGAATGTGCTTGGGTGAGTTGAGTAAGAACTTATGCTACTAATATTAGCATACTACAACTACTACTACTACTACTATTACTACTACTACTACTAATAATAATAATAATAACAATAATAATAATAATAATAATAATAATAAACATTGCAATCTACATTTATGGATTCATTATAACTTGTTCAGTCTAAATGATTTAAATAATTTCTGAAGGCAAACGTTTTTAAGTGTTTAACTGTATTTTGGGACATAGTATTGTTTTGATATTTGATTAGTTTTAGTACTGCTCTCATAAATATTCACACTGAAAACATCCAGATTCAGAAACATGCTAAAGTTGGATATTTAGAGTTTTATTGATCCCTCAGGGCTGTTATGGGTTTGACGTCCATGTCAAACATCACTTTACTTTGCCCTCATTCGCTGTTATATCATGCCGTGGGAACTGTCGTTTGTTCTGTTGGATCATTGGTCCAGCGGTGAATCTGCCACCAAAAAATCAACCTTTTTTACCAACTCAGACTTCAGCTCAGATCACATATCTGAAACGTGACAGATAAAGAGCGCGTGAGCTCTGTTTATGCCCACATTCCCTCTGAAAACATAGGGGTGCGTTCAGGTGCACCACTATATGAAACTAAAGAACTGGACACAGATGTTATGCAAAATAAATATTTTACTACAATACAGAGAATTCCACTTTATAAGACAAAAACATAAATAATAAATAAGCTTATAATAATTTATTATGTAATAACTGTCATGTGAAAAAAGGATGAAGGGGGTTTCTGTCTTTCAGGGTTCGTCACAGCTGACGAGATGATCACAATTATGTGCGAAAGGAGTCATCCTTGCATCTGTACCTGTTAGAAAGGAAAGAAAAAGAAAATCTTAGCAAATTGTGGGAAAAATCACCTTTTCATCCGTTTATTGCTAAATATTCTTCTGGAAAAGTCAGAGAAAACTCTAAAAAAGGAGAAGCAGATGTGAAACATATCTGGGCTCAGACATCTTTTTCATTTGGGTTTAGTCAAAATAATCTTAATTTTGGGCCAGAAAGATCACATGCTAAGCCACGAATTTTTACTGCATAGTTTTACCTAGTAAAATAATTTCTTTTAAAATCACAATTTCCCTCTGGGCATCATAAAGCATTTTGCATTTCATTACTTAATAAATGGATAATCCATTAATATTTAAATTGATTAAATTAAAAAACCATTGCAATAAATCATATATTAATCATTCATCAACAAAGTGTCTGTTACTAATTAAGCCATAACATGAGGTTTTTTATGCATCCTAAAGATGAAAAAACAGGAAAAATAAGCAGAATCTCCCACCTCAGCATCCCAGCCCGCTGAAGGAGCCGATCCTCTCCAAACGGACTCCGAAGCAGCTCCTCAGTCCTCCCTTCTTGTACCGGCTCCATGAGCGCTTGGAGGTCCTCATTAAGTCTTTGAAAAGACGCGCGAGCGCGTGTCCTTTGGCTGTGATCGCGGAGTTGCTGAGGTTGGAGGAGGAATTCCAGGCCAGCTGCGGCTCCGGAGCTCCGAGCGCTGACTCGTCTGCGTTGGCATCTCCCTCCTCCATCTCCATCTTCTCCTCCGAAGAGAATAAGGGCGCGGTGCTGATGTCGTCTTCTAAAAGCTGTTTCAGGCTCTAAGTTTCAAAAAATAGGAAAACATTAACCTCTGCTGACGTCCATGTGGGATGAGGCAGCTGTTGATAAGCAGACTGGTTTAACTTCACGCGTGTCATCATCAGTGGCCTGATGTGAACGCAGGTAAACAGGTAAACTCACCTGGAGCTCAGAAATGGGTTTGGCTCCTACAACATTAAGCAACAGCAGAGACAAACAGCAAACAGAGATATTTAGGTACATTTCCCCCTTGTTGTAGTTTGGACTTTTTCTACTTGCGAACGCGTCCAGGTGGCTGCTCCGGCTCTCTTCTGGCTCTCCAGCGGGCAGGTGCCGCCTTTTATACGCGACCTGATTCCGTCACCGGGCCTGGGAAAATTAATGAGGCGTGACTAATGCTCCTGCAAGTGGGAGCAGAGCCTAACCTGACGATCGGAGGTGTTCAACCTCCTCTGAAGCTGCCACAGGATGACTGAAGACTCCGGGAGTCAAGTCTCCGAGGGGTCAGAGCTCCACATCAGCTGCTGTGCCCCCGTTTGGATGCTGCTCTGAAAAGTGGGGATAACAGTCAAAATAAAAGGTTTTTATTTGCTTTTGGTTTTTTGATAAATGTTACAGCTCTGGATATGTTACAAAAGCTACAATACAGTATGGGGGTTTGTTATGAAATACTTGGAACAAACCTGAGTATTGATGTGCCCCCAAGCCAGGATATGGCTGATAATGTCTGAAGACTTGAGATCTTATTAGGAGTGGATTATACAGTAAGTTAACTCCCACTTCCTTTATGAGTTTCTTCTAATGGATTTTGATCCATTACTGATGAATCCAGTTACCTGGAACCAACTTTCAGAGTACATCTGCATTACTTATTAATAGAATTATGTAAATGGGCCAAGAATGACAAAGGACATA
>JBBBVT010000014.1:1673331-1694842 GCA_037177035.1 Craterocephalus eyresii
CACACTGGTGGTGGCGTATCGACGTTTCTGTTTCGCTCGATCGCTTCTCTAGTTCTCCTAATTCTGCTTCAACTATGTTCGTGGTTATATATCATTCCTATTTCTCTCCTTGTTTCCCCTTTTATGAGAATATTTAAT
Organism: Craterocephalus eyresii; assembly: GCA_037177035.1. Lineage (NCBI taxonomy): Eukaryota > Metazoa > Chordata > Actinopteri > Atheriniformes > Atherinidae > Craterocephalus > Craterocephalus eyresii. The sequence goes on from JBBBVT010000014.1 coordinate 1,673,470, forward strand.
GCATATTAAGAATCCTACCATTGGTGTCAGCTGAAGACCCATGTAATACAGTTTTCTCCTTCAATGTTCACCAGATTTTAGGAAATTAGCTGTGAAGCAAGTAATGTTTATCCACAGAATTTATGGTAGAATTAGAAGCTAACATTATTTGTAAAGTTTGTTTTTAATGCTTCTTCTGCACCCTGCTGTAATGCCTCTGATGTTTTATGTGAAGTACTTGCCTTGTGGGTAAATAACTCACTTTAGGGGTCTGAAATCTAAAAGTATGATGGAAATACGTTGGTGGATCTGCAGTATCCATCCATCACTACGTGTTCACTCCAGTGCAGGGTTGCGGAGGACTGGAGCCGGTCCCAGCTGCTACTATAAGTGAGAGGCAGGGTACATCCCAGACAGGCTGGCAGTCCATCACTAGGTGGACACAGGGAGAAAACACAGGCCCTCACTTTTCCTGGGTTTTTAAAATATGAGACATTTAGCAAAAGATAGCAGTAGAATCGTACATTTGAGGCTAGCAGTATCTGTCCAGCTAAGCTCTTTAAACTGGGATCAAGTCATGTGTTGATCACCCTGATTGTGATTTTATATTCATCTGTTTGTGTTGCCTGCACAGCTGTACATGGACACCATTTTAATGCATCATCAGCCATATAGGCTACAAGCTACTGTTGCTCCGGTGGATTTATTCTGATGCAGGTGTGTGACACCACCTGAGCGACACATTTGACACAGTCCTTCTGTCCTAAACTAGTTCCAACTCCTAGCGCCTTAGATTTGACAAATGTTGTGGAAAATAAATATAATGTGAGACTTGTCTTCTGTGGGCTCATTTGAGTCTCATGAGGGACCACGATGACACTGCCAAAGCCTGACAGAGAGAAGTGCCACTGAAATGATAAACAGTGTTGTTTATGCAGTCTGTGACAGGGTGGTTACCATGGCCACAGGCGGTACAGGAATGAAAACATGAAGATAAAATTGGAGCTATTAAGCTGCTAAAACCAGCAGCATATAGATAAACAAACCTGGGGGAGCAAACCACTCTGACCTTCCCTGTTCGGGGTATGACACGCAGATAAACCAAAACACATCTGAATCCACTTTTCATGGTGACTAGTATCAGTCAGGGTTTAAACAAACTTATGGTCAGTGGTGTAGTTCAGAATATACGCTGGTATATGGAGTAAACCCCAGCATTTGGTATACTCACTTCTAAGCCACTTCGATGGCAGCATTCCTTTTTATCAGCAACCTAATTGCACATTTTTTCTCAAGCACAGAGAAGTCATGAGCCAGCTCACTCCGCCTCTGACTGGCTTGTTCTAACTGTCTTCACTGGTTAACTTTAAATGAGGTACAAGGACTGATGAGTCAATCAATGGCCGAGTTGGGTGATTTTCCTCACACATGTAGCCTACATCAGTTTGCATCTGAGCCAACTTTAACAATGCTACAGTTAGCCAACAAAGTTGTTAACATTAGCCCAACACCCACGGCCGCTCCTGGGCGCTCCATCTCACTTAGATTACCAATATGCTAGCTACAATAGAGGTAGATTGGTATAAACATCATGTGAAATGTTTATATACCACTATGAACCTGGGAGCTATTGTTTGGATATTGAGTTATTTAATTTGTTTGTTTATTTTTATTTTATACTTTATTTTTGTTCTGTTTTAATTTGACTTAAGTATGGTGATTATGTTGTGTGTAAGATATTAATGCATTGACATACTGTAAAAATTTTTGTCTGGACCCCAGGAAAAATTGTTTTGGCTTTGCCACAGCTAATGGGGATCTGAAATAAATCAAATCGAATCAAATCAAATCCCAAACCATGGGGGACACCTGAGTGAAGGAGATGCAGCCTCTTTGTCCACAGCCAAAGATGATGGTACAGCTTCAGATGCAGGCATCAGAGAAGGTGAGTGGTGCCTTTCTTGTTGCTGGTGCGCACATAAACATGAAACAATGTGAAAGAAATTATCAAATAATACTGATAGATTTGAGATTTGAGTGACGTGGAGTTGTCCTGCATGCCACTGTTTCTAAAATGGTGTTTTTCTGGGGTACTTTTTAAAAATATGGGCAAACGATTGAAAGGACACCCGCTTCTGCAGGGACCACTGAACCACTGCTTATGCTACTTTCACATGTGTAAGTTTTAACCAAAATATTCTTAAACCTGTTTTATTCCCAGTGTAAAACTATAATAAGCTTTTAAAACCTGAGGTTCCCCAATTAAGGGTCTTGGGGAACAGATGGGACCCAACTGTGAGCACCTCTCCTTTACTAAAACGTCAATAATTTTATTTTTGCTTCACTTTGTCAGAGATGATCTTTGCAGAAATAATGTTCATGTTTTGTTCCATAATCCCATACAGGGTTTAGTGATCCAGCTGCATCATTACTGTACAAATACATATGCATGACCCACATCTGTACCACACCTGGTCCACACAACACTTGCCAGTACAACTGAGCCACAGGTGCCAAGGTAGCCTGGCTTAGCCTGGCTTTCTATCCTGAAGGTTAAAGCTAAATAGTCTCCAGTCTATATTTCTTTTAAATCATCTCTGTCCTCCTCTGCTTTTTCAGTAAGGCAGAGAGAGATTTTTTTGACAATGATGATTGTGATTACAATGATTATAATGATGATGACAATGATTATTTATTTTATGTGTTTAAACAGTTCATTTACTGTATGTATATAATTTAACTTCTACCTTTAAAAATATTTTAGTTTCTTTAGTTAAGTTTTTATTGGCCCAAGATCATTTCTAGGTCTCTGGTTTTCCCTAACAGCAGCCATTCCTTGCGCTGTGTTAGTTTGGGTTTTGTTTAGCACTTGGAACTGCACAATGTTTAAAAAGTGCTAAATAAACAAATCAAAGATTGATCAACTCATTGATAATAATGGTACATTTCACATTATTGTCTTGTTGTATCTTTCTCTCCTTAGCTTGCTCTGTTTCATCTCTTCTTCTTTTTAGTTTGTTTTAATCTTTCTTTTGCACCCTGATGTAATGCATTTACTTTTAACGCATCATATTTGGTAGTTTCTGAGACCTTTTGCACAAAATTCTGTTGAACACAGTTTAATACTTTCAACCCCCGGTGGGTAACTTTTGCACTAGAATTTGACATATGACCCAGTTTAAACAGTAAATTTGCAAAAATAGTTGTTTGTGTTTTTTTCTATTACATTTTGTTAAAGGACAAAATAAAGACTTTATAATTAAAAAAGATGTGAATTTATACCTCAGTTTTTGTTGGGTCAAGATTTAAAGGGTTTGAATTGTTATCCAGCGCTAATAAACCTGTTTTGCCATGACTGAAATTTGAAATGACTGAAAAATGCTTTACTGACCTGACAATATTTTAATATAATTATTTTTGCTGCAGATTTGTAGAATATAATGTCGCTGAAACATAAAATGAAAATAATCCAGAGTAAAACAGGTGATGAATCCTGAGCTGTTTTTGGAAACTTATTTACTTCCGTCTGACGTATCGTCAGCCTCCTCAGGTTCAGTACATCGTGAGAAGATGGAAAAATGTGACTTTACCTGAAGTTTTATACTCTAAGCTTCAGAGAAGCAGGAGTGCTTTGTAGTAACACTTTTTTACTCTTATCTATCTTTGCTAATGGCTGAGGCTGTAAATCATTTTAACTTCCATGACAACAGTCCGCATGTCTATTCCTGTCCTAAGTCAAACCCAGACTGCCGTGCTGTTATATCAGGCCTCCCCCTTCCTGCCAGCTGTGGAAAGACTAACATAAGCATGTTGTAAATGCTATCCGTCTAGCACCACCTTTGCACAGATAAGGCTATTTTCACATGACCATGGTGTTGTTGCATATATTTAGCATCAGTTCATACTATAATTAACTCTGATCATATAGAAATATCACAGGCATTAACTAATGTTGTGCTTTCTTTGTCACTTGACTAGAAATGAGTTAAGATGATGCCTGCCAGGGAGACTCAATTCGGTCCTACAAAGGGCCTCAAGGTTGTCCATGTGTCCCTACTCCCACACACCTGACTGTAATTAATGAGTCATTGTAAAGAACTTGATTTATTTACATTTATTTAATCTGATGAAGGTGTGTCGAAGCACAAAAACATTGAAAACCTGATGGATTGCGTTGGACCGGATTGAGTGTCAGTGCTCTAAATGACACCCGCCCATTTATTAGGCAGACCTGTTTAATTAGATATCTAACCAGCCAAACACAAGGAAGAAATTCACCACATCCAGTCATGTAGACGTGGTGAAGACAACCTGATGAAGCTCAAACTGACCTAAGCATGGTTGTTGGCCTGAGTATTTCAGAAACAGCTGATCTTCTGGGATCTTTACACAAAATCATGTTGGCTTTCATAGACTGGTCCAAATGGGCAGACTGGTTGGAGATGATGGAAAGGCATCAGGAAGTCCAATAACCCTTTTATGCATAGTGACCACTACAGTGGAAACCTATTTGACAGCTGTTTCCCAGTATATCCACTGGTGGATATTGGAAGATTTGTGATAAAGCTGCTTCAGGGGACATCAGTGAGTCATGCAACAGCAGTACACCGTCTCTGACTGTACAATGAATATTTGTATATGTAGCCTACATAAATACATTGTAATAACCAAACTATCTTTTGTGATAATCAGGAAAATCGTCAATAAAATGAAAGAAAATGATACAGCAATATTTGATAGAACATCCATATGATAGAAATATGAAAATAATATTTAATTAATATTTTTTATTAAAATATCAAAAACAAAAACAAAATATAAATAGAAAGTCAAATATTATTAAAAATGTAAAAAAAAAATCACTGTTTATGTCTATGGAAGTTAATTACTGTATGCAAAAAGCACATGGCACAGTTTCTTAATAATTCATGCATGAAAGGGTTAAGCACTGGTCCCAACCGAGGTATGCTGAATAGCATCTCTGTGTGGCGGCTTTTAGTCCAGCATGTCCTGGTTTAACCAGCACAGCCTACCTGAGTATCACAGCCTATTATGTCCGTCCCTTTCTGAGCCCAGTGGAGCATCTTCTGATGCTACTTCCAGCAGGATGAGCCATGTCACACAGCTCAGATCAGTGAGTTCACTGGACTCCAACGGCCTCCACAGCCACCACATCTCAGTCCACCTTTGGGATGTGGTGGAACGGGAGACATCATGGCCATCAATGATATCCCAATGCTAAAAGTTTCACTACAGGATGAGCCATTTTTTTATTAACAAAGAGTCAATACGTGATAATAGTATTACAGATGCATATTTTCTAAATACTAAACTGTGTGACGAATGCATAGTCCAAAGTCAAACTTACCTGCAGAGCATAAGATCTGTACCATTGAGCTGTTGAAAACCTTTCCTTCTGTCACTAAGGGAACTGCAGGAAATGCCAGGTTGTTAAAGTGGATTCAGGATGAAGGTGATGACAAATTGCACCGATGAGCTCATCTCAACTTGATGTTTCCAACCTGAGATAAGGGTTGTCATGGAGGGTGATGTGTTAGTACCTGCACCAGTATTAGAGCAAATGAGTGCACTTCATTCATCGTAGTCTGGGAAGTGATTGGTTTGGAGAGCCTCTTTCTGTGAGTCAGAGGATTGGATTTGAGCTTTTGACATCTATTAGATCAATAGAGTCTAATGAAGGCTGTAGTTTAACAACCCCTGATAGTCCCGAGGATTTCAACGTGTAACAGACTGGGGGCTTGATATTTGATATCTACAAACTGACTGACACAAAGGTTCCAAGGTTTGAAGAGATGTGCATAATTCTGTATGTAAATTATTTATTTCTTTTTCCAAACATTTGTTTATTCCCTGATTAACTTTGTTATAACCAACGTATCACTCACAGGTTCCTGTTGTGTTTTTTTTGTACTACTTTAACTCTTTTTGAGCTATTCTGTCTTTTATTTCTTTTATTGCTCTTTTAAAATCAGACCATAAAAGTCTGGTTTTATCAAATGATGTTGCTCAGGGGAAAAAATGGAAGACATTGCAGGAAAATGTAAACTTAGCTTTGTGTGTCCTTCACTGGAATGGGTAATAGTGTATCATGATGATGATGTTTCATGTTGAAGAAATTAAATGTTTCCTCTGAATAATGGAATTCCCCATAAAATATACTTTCTTTTCCCATCAAAATCTCTGGATCAAGTCTAGCAGATATTCTGGAGCATTTGTCGTCACAGATCATGTAAATGTTCAGGTGGAAGTAAGCAGCAGGAAATAACCTGCCACCACCTCTACATCTGCCTTTACAGCCACATTACGGCCATACGGCACTTTCCTCATCATTGCATGTTAGATACACGTGCGCTAAGCATAAGCAGTGTATGGTGCAGAATGGTGGGCTAAGGTGTTACATGGAGTGACTGAACGTTGCCTTCTCGCTATGCTGCAGCTGTAGATGCCCATGACTACAGATGTCGTGAAGACCATTTGAGTCAAGTGTGTGTTGGTACAGAAAGATGCTGGAACAGCATGAGCTGCATGCATTTGCCTCCAAGACACGGCTCTCACACAGATACAAAGAAATTTTACAATGTCATTAAAACCTCTTTAGGACTCCCTCATTCACACTGCTGACCTCCCACTGTGTCCTGACACATATTGATGATTTTCTTCAAGCTGCAAGAACACCCACACTCACTATTGCAATGGCAAGAACTCTAAAAGGAAAAACAAACAAAAACAGCAATGTGCATGAACACATTACAGTAGAAATATGTATGAGGCTGATTGCAACATGAGATTAATAATGTGATGTTCTAACTTTAAAACATGGAAACATATCTGCAGTACAGATGTCCTGCCTCCAGTGTTGCAGAGACCAGAGTTAATGTTGCATTTAGGTCATTTTCATCTTTTCAACATGACCGCCTCAAGCCCTGAATGTTTTTTAGGAAGTTCTAAGTTAGCGTTGCAGTAACCCTTTCTACTGTTAAAACATGCAACACTTTTTGTTTCACAGACACACAAATATCTATAATATTAATGATTTGCCCATAAAAACTGAAATGTAAATCTAATTATGCAATTATCTCACAATCATATATTTTATGAAACATATCAAATGTCAGGAAGTTTTTTCAGTCCTGTCTGTTCCACAAGGGACTAAAATATTTTATTTTTGTGTAGGAGAATTTAATTAATTGTCTGCAATCGGGGTGTGAAGAGGATTTTAAGCAATAATGTAAAAATTGCTCCTGGACAACATCTTCTACCTTAAAGATTTATTCTCATCTGACCAGAGGACCTGGCTCCAGATTCTGAGCTCCATGCCTTCAAGCTCCTTGAGATGACTTTCCTCTTTGATTAATGCCCCTCTTGCCTGGTCATCTCCAGCCAGGATTGTTATTATGGCATATTTTTTCTATTCTATTATTCAACCATTAGTTATTCTTCTCCATTGTTTAGATTTTTTTTGACAGTCAGAAGATCTTAACAGAGGGATTCCTGCGCTGACCGTAATCACGGCGGCCGTCATGCAGTCCTTCCCTGACTGACAGTTTTATTATCAGAGCTGGTATGCAACACTAGAGTCATTTCCCATAATGATGTCCTCTGCTTTCCACAGCTCAGGAGGAGTGAGTGTGGCTGACAAGACAATAGAGAGGAGGAGGGAGGGGGAGGAAGAGGGGGTGAGATGAGTGTGTCGCAGGCGAAGATAACAGGGATGAATACCTGAGACTTTAGAGAGAAATAAGAGCCGAGATGTGACCAGCTCGTTTGGTCGCTCTGTATTATGTAATGAAATTACCCATCATGGAAACATAGATCTTTCATTTTGATCACATGCTTTGTTCACTCTTCTACAAAAGCTGAATAAAACATTTTGTGTCTGAAGCAGTGCATCAATTATTGATACTTTTGGCAATCAATTCTCTTACATTTGGACAAACATATTTTCTGTTGATTACAACTAAATTCGGCAAGAAGAATAAGGATGAGGGCACCGTTTCTTTGGTCGGGTACCAACTGTCTTCACTGTGCAAATGTATCGCTTATGTCTCTGATAAGTTCGGTGGGTGGAGAAGATGCTGCCAGCTGTGGAGACAGAAAATGAGCTCGGCTGGAAAAACTGTATTAGACTAACACCTAGTGGACGAAGGTGAAAGCAGCACCTTCCTTCAGATAAGTTGCAGAGGGGAGGGGTCAGTGAGGCTTGACAAGTTGGCATGGGGACTTGATTCATGGAGTCTCTTTTCTCTGACTGAAACATGAAAAAGAAAGAAAATCCTTTGCCATCCGGTCGGTGGGTTTGAAGTGTGATCGTGGTAAACTCATCTACCTAGGCCAGGCTGGTGGTAAGTACTGTGTAGACTTTAAACTCCAGGGTAGTGAATTGAAGAGAATAATCCCTCCTTTGTACTTCATTTGGGACATTTGTACTGCTGCAGCAGAAAGGAAAAACAAAAACAGAGAAAATGCATGAACAGTTTATGAGAGTAGGATATAAAATGAGATAAGTGCATAAAAAAGATGATAAACAAGTATACATAGAGAACAACGTGTGGATTGGGAGATGATTTTTCTAAAAGCAAATAAAAAACATTTTTATGTGGACATGGAACTGGATGTTCCATGAATGTCCCATAAAAGGCTTCTTTTTACTTCTCTATGAGCCCGAGTAACAACCAGGGATTAGACTCAGCCATGACTTGCTAAAGTGATTTTAACCACGTAATATGTAATAATTATCACAGGGTAGTCTTCTGCTCCCTATAATAATAACATTGAAAATACATTTTATCTAAAAGTGACTTCAAAATAAACCTCAAGGACACTTTACAACAACACAGTAAAAAAAAAGGCTAAAATTTGCTTAAATAACAAGGAATTTGGAGGACAGTGTAGATGGACTTCAGTTCAGTAGGCAGTCTTAAACAGACGAGTCTTGATTTGAAGATGGAGAGAGTCAATATTTCGAGTGTGAGGATGAGCTTGATATTGAGGCGGGCAGAGGGCACAGTGAAGAATGGAGATGGAAGAAGTAAGGGTACGAGCTGAAGTGGCGATCTACAAATCAAAGAGAGATTGAGGGATGAGGCTGTGGATGAACAGGAGGAGTGGGAGATCATTCTTTGTGGGTCCTGGTAAAGCTCTGGGAAGAGTAATTTATTCTTATTCTATTTATATGCAGATCTATATCACATGTGGTGCATACTGACAGAGAAATATAGCAGTTTGGGATGGGTGTAAGGGAGAAGTAGGGATAACAGGTAATTCCCTCTTTCTCATGTGGGTTTGCTCTGTTGGGCTGGTCTTGGTTCTTTCCTTTGCAAAGGATGGCTTAATTCTGTTATTTTTTAGAGACAGTCTAAAGTGAATTCTCATGTGTTTACTTCCTGTTCTTCCTGTGACATGTTCCTCTGGTCCTTCATGAGTCCCACAGTATTTACGCATTGATTCATCCAGGTTTTCCATCTTTCTGTGCCAAACTTTTATTTTGTTTCTCATTTTTGTCTTCAGTTGCAGTCAAATTAGTTTTCAGTCAAAGTTTTTTTAGTTTATCTCATAATACCTAATAAGTCCCTCATGCCTCCCACTACGTTTGGTACCCTGTTCTTTGTCTCCCCTTTATGGACCATACCCTCCTGCTCCTTCTATTCTTCTCTCACGTGTACATGAATGACGGTAGATATTCTTCTCTTGTTTCTTCTTTCTTTCCTCCTTAAGGCCAAGCTGCAGGGCGGTTGGAGGACTTAAACCTTTAAACGTCTCAAATAACCTCTACACATTCTTATAACCCATGTATTGAAGTGCATGGGTACCTGTAAACAAAGAACCTGTGGAGAAGATAGACGTACACACATGGCAAGTTTGCTAACAAGTAGATCGTTGCTGTGTGTGATCCGACATCCACCCCTGCAGTCTGCAAACAGAGCATGGCCATTCAAATGGATACCGTGAGGGCACTCACATGAAATTTGCACTAAATGTTGGTAAAATCTAAGTAATCCAAGGATACAACAAAGCATTAAGGAGCTGTAGCTGTTTCAAAGAAAATTACCAGTCAGGAACTCAACCACCTTTGCCTCTACACAGACCCAGGACTCCTCCTTTAGTTTGCTGCACAATCTTTAGACAAGTCTATGAAATACTGGGAGAATAGGCGTGATTTACAGTCAGAAGGGACCAAAAATTAAGACACTGCACCTGATAACAGCAGCAGTGGAGTTTGGAAGAGGGAACATTATGGTGTGTGGATACTGCGCCATCTTCTGGCCGGGTGCATGGTCACTGGCTGGCACTAGTGCTCTGGGTGTCTGCTGTATTTGTGGCTTCTGATGATTGCCTTTGTTTACTTGCAGAAGCAGAATGTTTCTTTACAGTACCAGCAGGTTATCTTTTTACTGGTTTGGTTGTAACATTGTCGCTTTATATCCATGTTGTATCTTTATGTCTTTTTTTTCCTTTCTTCACTTTTTCCTCTCCTTTTTTCCCCTTTTCATTTTCCTCCCCCTCAAATCCCACATGTGATTTAGAAATAAGCACAATAAAGCCCTTAGCAAAGGAAATGTGTTCAGCACAACAAGACCACGCCGAAACGTTTTTGATAAAAAAAATAAAAATCTGCTGCATAACAGGTTAATGAAGATGAAATGAGGGGGATATTTCAGCAAGACAATGAGCCAAAGAAACATTCAGGAAAATAAAGCTGCTCAGACTTAAATCCTATTGAAAATAATTGGAAAAGCTTACTGAACCTTTTATAAACTGTGTGGAAACATGGAACAAAATAACACCTGAGAAATGAGCAAGACTAAAGGAGGAGTTTTCAACCTGGTTAAATGATACAGATCCCTGCAGGTTTTCTATCTTTGAAATGTGCTGATATTAAACCGGTGTGAAGAAAATGTGATTTATTATTCCTTTTTTATAACTCCTTTATAAAAATACGTGTAAAAACTAAACTACTTGTATCATGAGCAGATCAGGTTATTCCCATTGCATGTCAATCTTCCCATACTGAGTAGATCAGGTTTGTCTGTTACACTTCCCAGAGACGAGTAAGCTGAGAGACCAAACTGCCTGTTTAATGAAATAAAAGACAAGACAAACACTCTTCATCTTCAGACACTTCAGATGCGCTATAACTTGTGTCTCCTAGTGCATGAGTTTTTGACAAACCTGGATGGACTTTTTCTTCTGGATCATTGTTGGACGTTAGTATTTTTCCCCACCACACCAGGAAGACTTGAAGTAATGTTATATTCACTTTTATCATTAAAGAAAAATCTCTCCTCATGGGACGAAGGGGGAAAAATTATGCAAATCAAGAAAATTGAGATGATGGAGATGTTGGGGGTGATAAAACAGGTGCAAGAAGGAAAGCAGGTTTTCTTAGGATTGAGTTTGGATATGTCAGTGTAGAGGTAACAAAAGAGTTATGTCATATATATACATGCAGAGGGTTGGGGGAGCACAGCCCACTGCAAGAGTTCAGAGAGGATCATTAAGTTATACATTTACTTGTGTTTTCATCTGCAGCTCTGCAGGACTGTAGCATGATAAGCTTGGACATTGGATTCTCTTTCGTTAGCACTGAAAGTCGCAGAGATTGAAGCTAAGGCTTGAGGTGAGAACCAGTTTTGCTAACCAGCTGTCAATAACTTTTCAAATTCATGTGGATCAATATGTCTGCAGTCCTCATTGTCTTCTTACAGTTTTACAATTAAATTAATTAACATTTTAATCAGAGAGGATTTGCTCAGAAACCTTTTTGTGCAATCACATAATCCTGGGTTGTATTTGCATATCTGATTTAGTCCTAATTAGCTTGTTGTAGCTTGCTAAACAGAAATAGCTGCCATAAGAAAGGAATGCAGGTATGACTACACATTGAGCTGTGTTATCAAAATATGTTTCCAATACCAGATAAAGCCAAATGCTTGGACTGATACCTGTGTAGACTTTGACTTGGTTTAATTGTACTAACTACTCAATATCACTTAACAATTCCACGACTGAGAGTGAATGAGCAGAAAGGTAGCTTTCAGCTAGCACAATCAAACAGATTCATTTCCAACGAGCTGGGAAACACGTTGTTCTTTTTAAAATGAAAGTACAGCTTAATGTTGAATTATTTCAACTAATTTTGATCTGTTTAAAGAAAAAAACGAAATCTGAACCCAGCATGTTTACGTAAATGACTGGCTGCAGTGAAGGTTTTTTTTCCTACACATATCACATGTTTATGTTGTGTTCAAAAGAAAATCAAAGCTTTGGGAGTCTTAAGGGGGCAGTTTTAAAAGTTCAGTTATCGATTAGTAAATGAGTGTTATCGACTAACCACATGTGAGAAGGTTTTGGTTACAACCAAAAAGTTGTAAAACTTTGTCACAAGATTTTTCTAAGATTTCACAAAGGTTTTGACATTTTGATGAATAGTGCTGGGCTCAAGGAACGGGAAGTTTGAACCTGCAAGTCATTTACCCGTTTATAGCCACTGGGTTCCTGGATTGACCCCGTTGTTTAACTCTGTGTTCATTCTTTAACCTCCCAATTTACAGATTAAGCAAACATTTCTCTTTCTTGCTTGATACTACCAGAAGAATTTCCGGACACCTGATGATAAAAGTTCTAATGCAAGGCTTGGAAGATAGCAGAAACTATAAATAGGGAGGATAAAGTAGTTTCTTGCCGCCTTCGGCTCACCACTCTGATCACTCCTCCACATGCCCCAAATCAGTTGTTTTCTCTGAAATAATGACAAACTCAGATGTTTAATATGGCATGAGTAAAAACTGTTGTTATTGAATTAATGGGTTAAAAAATAGTGCTTTAATTTCACAGATTAATCTTTGTGAATTTAGCTGGATTTACACTCTGCGTACTGTTGAACAACAATAATTGTGGCCATCCCCACATCCTGTAGCACCTGAGCAAGAATTTGAAAAACATCACAGGGTTTAAAATATATATAAAACTGAATTTTCTCATAAATGACATTAAAAAACTTTAAATAAGCTGATGAGGAGCAGATATAAAAGAAACAATAAAGGCCCCATAACAAACCATAAATAAGAAACAAGGAAGAGGAACTGAATGTTGCAGCAGTCACAGAAAATTATCGTCCAGTGAAACTGTAAAAAAAACAGTTCAAAGCAGATCCTGATACACCAACCAAGTATTTTAGCCTACTGGGCGTGATTTAATGGTTACCAGCATCAAAGGTCGAGATCAGGTCCAGCATCAGTAACACAGGGCATTCTGTGACATGAAAAGCCCATCTCAGAGAGAACTTTTACATTGTGAACTCCATAAAGGTCTTTTTTTATTTTGTTCTTACTCTGGCATCCATTATCCATTACTCCTCGTTGAGGTTGATTTGCCTTAGGAAACAATACCAGGGGTTAATTCCCATGACAACACAGCTCACGGCATCATAAGGATCCTCTGTACATCCTTTAAAGACAGTTTGTCTGATGTTTTTATTTATGAACAGTTGTTCATATGTCATTAGGGATGAAAAACTAATGGCACTTGTAGTTTTAAAATAAGCTCTATATGAACTAAAATATTCATTGTGTGCTGTGCTTCTTTCCAGTGATGGGTTCATATTCAGCGGTGGCGTTCTTTCTGCTGTTTTCTGCATCCCTGCCTTCCAGTGGTGATGGTGGGAAGGTGTTAGTCTACCCAGTGGACGGGAGTCACTGGATTAATATGAAAACTATTCTGGAGGCCCTACATTCTCGGGGCCATCAAATCACAGTGCTTCGCTCCTCCACCAGCTGGTACGTCTCTGAAGTTTCGCCCTTTTACACCTCCATCACGATTCCCCAGGAACAGTCCCAAAACATTGAGAGCCAAGACTTTATGAATTCTTTCCTGAAAAGGTCTTTGGAGATCAGTGAAAGGAAAGGCTCAGTGTGGTCGTTTTTTGAGTTTTATGCACACATTTTCAACTTGATCAGAGAAAACCAGCAAACTGTGGCACAATTGGTTGTCACCATGTTCGAGAATAAGACACTGATGAGGGAGCTGAAGGAAACTGGGTATGACCTTGTTCTAACAGATCCAGCTTTTCCAGCCGGAGTGCTGGTGGCTCATTATCTCAAGCTTCCCTTGGTGTTTAATGTACGTTGGGTAATGGTTGGAGAGGCACATTTTGCCATAGCGCCTTCTCCACCGTCCTACATCCCTGCTTTGTTCTCCTATTACTCAGACAAGATGGACTTCTTTCAGAGGGTCAGTAATATTATCTATCAAGGCATGCTGGTCTACATGTACCACTACATCTCCAACCCTCCATACCAGGCCGTGTGTGATCGCTATTTTGGTAGAAACATCACCACCATGTCTATTATGCAAGAAGCTGACATCTGGCTGATGCGGGTTGACTTTACTTTTGAGTTTCCTCGTCCCACCATGCCTAATGTGGTCTACATCGGAGGATTCCAGGGTAAGCCTTCCAAGCCTCTTCCATCAGATCTGGAGGACTTTGTGCAGAGCTCTGGTGAACATGGGGTGATTGTCATGACCATGGGGACCCTGCTGAGCGACCTTGGCCCTGAGATATCAGAGACCTTTGCCTCAGCATTTGCCAAGCTCCCTCAGAAGGTTCTGTGGAGGCATCTTGGGAAAAGACCAGCCACTCTAGGAAACAACACAATGCTAGTTGAGTGGCTGCCTCAAAACGACATCCTAGGCCACCCTAAAACCAGGGCTTTTGTCACACATGGGGGCACCAACGGCCTCTATGAGGCCATCTACCATGCAGTGCCGGTTCTGGGTATCCCCCTCATCTTTGACCAGTATGACAACCTGGTGCGTATGAAGGCCCGTGGAGTTGCTGAAGCAGTTGATGTGACAAAAATGGATGTTGAGTCTCTCACAAGTGCCCTGAAGAATATTGTTGACCCCGGAAATCCCTACAAGCAGAACATGATCAAACTGTCCCATCTTTTTCATGACAAACCAATAAAACCCATTGACAATGCTGTTTTCTGGATAGAGTACGTCATGAGGCACAAGGGAGCAGTGCACCTCCGCACCGAGTCATACAAGCTGCCCTGGTACGCCTATTATTCTATAGATGTGATGGCAGTCTTTGTTGCATTTGGTTCTTTTATCATCGGATTCATTTGGGTTTTGTGCAGATGCCTCATTAGATCTTTGATCAGTGCAAAGAAGTCCAAGGTGGAGTGAATTCAAATGATGACTTTGGCTCTGTAAAACAGAGAGAAGCCACATAAAGAATATACAGAGGAAGAGAAACTTAGTTACAGGGAACAATTCATAGGATTTAAACGAAAATATTGGAAACAATAATGAGTTTGAAATATCAACACTTTCATGTAATGAAACAGACAAGAATTTACAAGATAATGATTTTTACATTCAACTAGGTGACTTAAATGTAAATGAAATGAAATGTTTCACATTTCTGGAAACTATTATGGTAAATTGTTTCTTTGACTGCAAACTCAATCAAAATAAAAACAATGAAAAATAAACCATCTGTGTTGCTTTTAAACATAACTTTATTATTATTATTATTTGGGCACAAATGGAGTAAATAAGTAAGTACTTACTTACTTACTTACAGAGTTACTTACCTTCAGGTCACACTACGGATGCACAGAAGTGTTGAAGTAGTTTAAAGTAGTATAAAAGCCCTGACACAATGCAATAAGCCACAACACAACACAATTAGCTTTAACACACCAGAGTCTCCCTTAGTTTCTTCTAGTTGTGCAAATACACGAATCCTCTGTCTTATTCTGTCTAACCCTAACCCTAACCCTGTCTTATTCAAATAAACTTCATACTTCAAAATACCTGAATCCTCTATCTTTTTCCCACCTGTCCAAATATCTGACACGGAACGTTGATTTTTGTCTTAGGAGTAATTGTTCCTGCAATGTTTTCATTGATCACATCTTTAAAATTAAGACAGCAAAATATTGCTGTTTTTAATACATGTGAACATGCAGACATTTGATGCAGCACCTCAGGTATGATTAAAATGCTATATTTTAAATTTCCTTTCTTATTGTAGCTTCTGTCATTTTGCCAGACTTGCAATTGTCTTGGGTATGACCATGACAGGACCCAAAGAGCTGTTTGAAGTGTTCTGAAAAAAAATAGCTGATGCAAAATAATTTACACAAAGAAAACATTAACAGCAGATGCTAACTTGACTCGGTCAAGATGTCCTGACAAGCGCAAACTGCATGACTCTTAGAAAGTCATCCAAGACTTCTGGAATAATCTACTTCACACTGATAGATCGAAAACTGGATGACATGGATAAAAGCAGACAATATGTTTCCTGTAAAAGGCAGCATGTTGTAAAAAGATGAACTTAAAATACTTTTTTTAAAAACAAACAATTTGGACCTTCGTTTATCATTTCAGACTAACACAAAGTTGAGAAAGTCGACCTTTTCAGACTTTTTGAGAAAATAATATGAAAAATATAAACATCTCATAAACAAAAATATGATTTTTGTATTCTGTCTAGAGAACTGCATCTGACAGAGGATTCATGAATCCTAAGCATGTTTTAATGTTATTTCCCTCTTTTATTTTAGTCTGGAGTCTGGTGTGGATGTGTCAGACATGTTGGCTAACACAGCATGTTGGCTTTGACTTGGTTAACTGAAGCAAAACCTTTGTTAATCATTCCAGGAAAAAAATGACTGAGTTTATTGACAAAGAGCAAAAGGTAGCCAGTAGTTATATTGGGAACAAACAGTGCATATTGAGTTGCTCAATAAAGATATTAATGCAAACAAAAGAAACATGCATAGAGACAAAACTAGTTGGAAAAAAGAAGGTGGAGAAGAACCTCATCAGAAAGATTATTTCAGCCATTTCCCTCAGGATTGATTAGAATAACTCAACAATAACTTTGCATTTTAATATTCATAACAAGAAAACAGTGACTTGCACAAGGAGCAAGAAGTCTGGGTCCCGATAACATTTGCTACTTTTCCTTATCTCTTATCTGGATACACAGTGACAGCACCATAAGCTTGGTCTCATTATTTTTAGAACCTAAAGGCAGGGTTTTTGTTGACCATTGCTTTCTAGGACCACTAAGTTGAAACATTAATTTCCTTTTTTCCTAAGTGTTGCATATGTCTCCCTTATTGCAGAAAGGTTGCTAGAGTAGGAGCTGCCTGTAAGCAGTGCATTGGTGAGGGGAGATTGATTAACTTAGGCTTAATCGCATAACAGAGGAAGGTTGAGTCACAGTTTAGAAACAGCCTGATTCAAAGTTGAAATTGAAGAACAGATTAGAGACTTAATCCCAGAAAAAGTGATTAACAAATTGTTTACAGTGTATGCAGGTACTGGGACCAGATAAAACTGTCATTATTCTCCAGATGCTAAAAAAAAGGGCCAGTACATCCTTTAAGGTCTCAATGAGCCTAGCGAGATGGCAGCGCACATGAAAGCACCAACATCTATTCATCTTAGCTCATCTATCATAAACCCTGCAGTCCTATTTCAGAAACAAAAAGGATAGTTTCACTCCCTTATTCTTAACATGATGATCACTACATCTGTAGGGTCAGTGTTATAGGCCACAGCTATGTGTGTAAGTTAGGTCAAATACTGATTGCATCACAGTCAAGTTTTCCTTTGTCCTTCTAAATGTCTTACCCTCACCCAGGGACCTCAAACTCTGGTCCTCAAGGGCTATTCTTACATTTTTTAGATGCTTCCCCCTTCCAACACGCCTATTACTATTTAACCACACCCTCTTTTTCTAAAGATCCTCCAGGGAGGAGGGTCACTCACCCCTTTCTTCCAGGTCACCGAGGGTCTCACATACACTCTCTGCAGCCTCTCAGAGGACAGGACCTACTCTTCTCAACTCAGTCTCCCAAAGCCCCAGCCACATGGTGATGGTGGCAGGCTAATCACACCAGGACTAAAAAGAAGCATCCAATATCCTTTTTTCAGAGAGATAACTCCTGTACCTGCAGTAACGATCAGCTGGACACAAGATCGTTTATATCCCCTTCATTTGTTTAAGGATTGAATCACAAAGACCGGTAAGCCACAATCTGTACATTTGCTTTAGCATCGGGATAGACATGTTTATTACATGTTTCATGAATAGGCAATACAATGTGCTTTACAAAAAGCATTAAAAACATTACAGAGGAGTTCAGAGGTAATTTAAAATAAAAAACAACAGAAAGGGAGAAAGAAAGGACCAATAAATGAAAAAATGGTCAGATATAACAATTCAAGCCTAAAAGAAGTGGCACAGACTTCAATTTTAAATGAACACTTTTTCAAAATATAAGCTTGTCTGAGCAGCAAGAGGATGAGCTGATGGGAGATGTTCTCAGCTGTTAATAGGATAAAACTGTTGAGGTGTTAGAACTGGTTTGCAGTGGACACAGTACATTTCCTGAAACTGCGGATGACAAGCCATCTCCGATGTTCTGAATTTTGTTTGAGATTAATTTTTCACAACAATTTCATTGCGAAATAAAAAATTACATACATCGTTATATATGATGTCCCCCAATTAAAACCTTTATACAAATTATGACATTTTATTTCTGAAACTTGTATTGGGCGGTCAGACGGTGCATTCTGCTGTTGAGGGTAAACATCGACCTTATCGTAAAGTTTTAAACAACAGTTAAACATTTTAAAGTTGTAATTTATAATAAGGCAACTTTTTTGTTCAAACAAGTTTTTCAGCGCCATGTTTGTTTCCTGTGTGAAAGCGTAAAGCTCCACCTACGTCTTTGCCATGAAGTCTGCATCTGAAATCCTTCCACTGAAAGGGGTATTCACTCCTTCCCCTTAGCCCTTCCCCACCGTCCAAAAGAGAATCGAGACACCTCTTCATCTCTCACGAATGGGCAAAATGGAGGGGAAGGGCTAAGGGGGAGAGTTGAGATTGGACCTAACGTCAGCTAGTCCTGCCCAGATTCCAGACTTTACATGGAAAAGTGTCTTTTAGCCTGCTTCTAATAATTTTCTGCCCTTTGTTCAAGCTCTTTGACAGTTTGGGCAGTTTATTGTACATATAGTTGCACTTCCGCTTCCGCCCAGACCACACCCACATCAATACAGAGAAGCTCTAATGTTAGCCCCCTCCTGTCAGACCGAGTTTCTCACCCTATCTCTAAGGGAGAGCCGAGCCACCCTTCGAAGGAAACTCATTTTTCTTATATTTGCAACCTCGTTCTTTCAGATAAGCAGCAGAAAATGGCGGGATAGTTTCACATGTGTTTTTTTTTTCAACAGTGTGCACGTGCACCGTATAGCCCATTTCATTACGGATTATAGAGATTTGCCACTAAATCGTAAAAAGCATTGTAAAAAGTAAAAAGTTACTATAAGACATCTAAAAGTGATCTATATAACAAAAAAATGTTCAATGTGTTCTTTGCTTCTTTCCAGTGATGGATACAGCGGTGGCGTTCGTCCTGCTGTTTTCTGTGTCTCTGCCTTCCAGTGGTGATAGTGGGAAGGTGTTAGTCTTCCCAGTGGACGGGAGTCACTGGATTAATATGAAAATCATTCTGGAAGCTCTACATTCTCGGGGTCATCAAATCACAGTGCTTCGCTCCTCCACCAGCTGGTACATTTCTGAATTTTCACCTCATTACACCTCCATCACCATCCCCCGGGATCAGCCCAAGCACATTGAGAGCCAAGAGTTAATGACTTCTTTCTTGAAGAAATCGATGGAAATCCGCCAACATCAAGGTTCTCTGTGGGCATTTTTTGAGTTCTACAGGAACTTTTTCATTGTGATGAGTGAAAGCCAGAAAGATGTAGCAGAGCTGGTTCTTTCCATGTTCCAGAATAAGGCACTGATGAGGGAGCTGAAGGAAACTGGGTATGACCTTGTTCTAACAGACCCAGTTTTTCCAGGTGGAGTGCTGGTGGCTCATTATCTCAAGCTTCCCTTGGTCCTTAATGTACGTTTGACTTTCAGTGGGGAGCCACATTTTGACATATCGCCTTCTCCACTGTCGTATGTCCCGGTTTTGTTCTCCTATTACTCAGACAAGATGGACTTCTTTCAGAGGGTCAGTAATATTATCTATCATGGCATGTTGGTCTACATGTACCACTACATCTCCAACCCTCCATACCAGGCCATATGTGATCATTATTTTGGTAGAAACATCACCACCATGTCTTTAGTCCAAGAAGCTGACATCTGGTTGATACGTCTTGACTTTACTTTAGAGTTTCCTCGTCCCACCATGCCTAATGTGGTCTACATCGGAGGATTCCAGGGTAAGCCTTCCAAGCCTCTTCCATCAGATCTGGAGGACTTTGTGCAGAGCTCTGGTGAACATGGGGTGATTGTCATGACCATGGGGACCCTGCTGAGCGACCTTGGCCCTGAGATATCAGAGACCTTTGCCTCAGCATTTGCCAAGCTCCCTCAGAAGGTTCTGTGGAGGCATCTTGGGAAAAGACCAGCCACTCTAGGAAACAACACAATGCTAGTTGAGTGGCTGCCTCAAAACGACATCCTAGGCCACCCTAAAACCAGGGCTTTTGTCACACATGGGGGCACCAACGGCCTCTATGAGGCCATCTACCATGCAGTGCCGGTTCTGGGTATCCCCCTCATCTTTGACCAGTATGACAACCTGGTGCGTATGAAGGCCCGTGGAGTTGCTGAAGCAGTTGATGTGACAAAAATGGATGTTGAGTCTCTCACAAGTGCCCTGAAGAATATTGTTGACCCCGGAAATCCCTACAAGCAGAACATGATCAAACTGTCCCATCTTTTTCATGACAAACCAATAAAACCCATTGACAATGCTGTTTTCTGGATAGAGTACGTCATGAGGCACAAGGGAGCAGTGCACCTCCGCACCGAGTCATACAAGCTGCCCTGGTACGCCTATTATTCTATAGATGTGATGGCAGTCTTTGTTGCATTTGGTTCTTTTATCATCGGATTCATTTGGGTTTTGTGCAGATGCCTCATTAGATCTTTGATCAGTGCAAAGAAGTCCAAAGTGGAATAATAAAATATCTAATGATTGGCTGTTTGAGGAGAATTTAAGAAACAACAGGGAATGATATAAAGTATCCGGACGTCCAAATCAAGATGTTAGTGTATGTGATACTGAATGAATGAGTGAATGAATGAATGAATGAATGAATAAAAATTGTTTAGAGGAATGTATCTGCAACGTGATTTTAATTACTTTGGCTTTAAAAAAAGTCCTCACTGCAGTCATAAATAAACAACATTTGTTTTGATGTGTTGCCTAGTCATGTTTTCACTGAACATCGTAGCAAGCTGACATAAAACAACAGAGCTCAGAATTTAGGTCAACCCTGTTCCCACATACATATCAATTTAAAAAGCAATTTTACA
>JBBBVT010000014.1:1699218-1713045 GCA_037177035.1 Craterocephalus eyresii
TGACATAAAACAACAGAGCTCAGAATTTAGGTCAACCCTGTTCCCACATACATATCAATTTAAAAAGCAATTTTACAAAGTCCATCACAAAGAGGTAAAGCAGAACAACAAAAGCAAAGTCAAAGCAAACTTTAAACCATGTTTTTTTAAAGTGCAAGGGTCTGGCAACTTCCAGTAGTATGATGATGATTTATTTGTATTAACAGCCTGGTTCAGAACAACGATGTAATCAGTTTTATTCTCTGTCCCAGACAGCTTGCCATCATATTCATCAAATATTTTCATGGCTTGATACACATCGCTGAGAGTGTCATGCGGTGTTTTTACAAAGAGAAATCTGCAGGGGAATCATGTGACGATAGAACAGCTAAATCTGAAAAATTTGCATTTGAAGGTTTTAAAGTGAGCTCTGCAGAGACATCATGCTTTAGAGTTGGATGATTCAGCCCACTCGTCCCCTAATGGAACCACCAATGCCTGCTTTTAGCAAAGCACCTTAGAACTCTGAATCATTTCTGTCATTATAACGCTATTTTGGATTTTATTGGGTATGTTAGTGGTCCACTGGAGCAGTGCTGGTTTCCAGTCAAACTGCTGCAGGAATCAAGGACCAATGATAGAGTTCATGTTACAGTAACATTATTAATAGCTGAGATGGATCATATAATGATCCCAAGTTACCACTTCCACAGGTCCCTTACCTCTTATTCTGGTCAGCATGATCTCATATCAAGTGGATTTTGTGGGGCGTATTCAGTGTTTTCACATGACTCTGGCAGCCGAGGCTGCTCCAACCATCACAACTGAGTATTTTCTTTATTATAGGGTTGGTATTTCAGGTTTTATTTACCTCTAGAGATAAGGAAGGGGATGCAACTTTTGCTTTTTACCGTCTCAGCATTGTTGTGTAAATGGCGCCTTTGTCATCATCCTCATCTCTTCCACCACCTGAACTGGGAGCAAGGAGAAATTCTAGTACAATGCAGCTCTGTAAGTTGTAGAAAACTGTTACCAAAGGTCGAAATTGTGAATTGTTGGACAATTTTACCATTCATTCATTTACAAAATTGCACATGTACATGCAGTGCCTTGCAGTCCCTCCCCAGCCGCCAAGGGGTCTATTTTGATAAATAAAATCAGATTTACACTTCATTTTTAGCCAAATGTAATCATCTTGTTATCTTGACAAAACAAAACTTCCTTTTCCTGAAATAACCAAATTAATTATCTGTTATCACGGCCAACGGTCCTCATTATCTGATGGTAAAAAATAAACCTGTTGCATTGAAATAGCAATGAAAAAAATTTAAAAAATCACACACTGCAGCTTTAGGCTTCTGTTGTAAAGTCACCAGCTTTGTCATCTTATTTCAGGAGCTTGACTCAGGAAGAAAAGATATGCACCAGTTTCTGACAATTTCTAAATTCATTGTCCTTTCACCAACAGCTTCATGGCATGTAGACCAAGTTAATAGCCGTTAGAGAAAAAAAAAAGACATTTCTTTAAATTACACAAATAAACAAATGCATTTTCTGGTTAATTTTTGGCTCGACACAGTGGATTAGAGTTATTAGGGAGCATTTTGGAGCAGTCCATCTCATCGGCCCAGACAGGAAGCTTGTTTTGCTTCTCTGTGATATAATCCTGGTTAGATCCAAAGAGCTCTCTGAGGCTTTCAGTAAGATGACAACAGATGCAACTGTGGTGAAACATAAATGAATCTTTAATGTGCGGAGAATCATTTACAAGTGGAGAACAGGAACTGAATCAGACGTTGTGGGCAGGTCAAGCTGTCCTAGAAAGTTTAAACCAGGAATGGAGATAAGATAAATGTAGAAATCTTTAATAATTTGTGAACCAGTGAGCTGCAACATTTATGATGTTAGACATAAATGTGCTGTAATGTTGTTTTTTACAACTCAGACATTACGTAAGTCAAAGACAGACAGTCTTTTATTGCAAAGTATGTGAAAGGTTCATTAGAAACAAAGAACATCTGTCATATGTTCTATTTATACTGTCCCAAAAACTAAAAGACCAAAACAAATAATATTTATTTATTCATTACAAATGACTGTAAACCAGAAAGATTGGATGGAAGTCAAGGATGCAGCAGGACCGAGTGGGCCACCTTAAGAACGATCAAATTTTGACAAATATTTATTTTGAACTAGTTCAATATGATGTTCTTCATAATGAATATGTTCATATTGCACCATTCATTCTGCATCGTATTTGCCAGCTGCCTGAATGGGTGATGTTAAAGTCCTAAAACCACCAGATGTTAAAACCATGCAGGATTAATTTACCATGACTGCAGAGTAGAAATGTTTGTTCCACAGCGATGAAAGGAATATAACGTAGGGTCGCCCTGAATAAACAATTGTTCACTTAATGTGCCCTTCTTGTTAAATTCCCCCATCCCATAAAACGATTTCCTGTCCCTGAGCCCAGAGGGGACAAATGACATGAGTCTTGTATGACTTTTTACATCTGTGACTTTAGAAAATGTCATTTGAGAATGTTTTATCAGGTTTTAATGATTAATGCTGCAGTTGTATCAGCCTCCGCCTGAGACAAGCATGTCTAAGGCTGTTTTCATTGTTTTTTACTCCCTCCTCCCTTTTTATCCCCTGAGTGGGTCTTCCTTTCTCTCAGTTGTGTAAAAAAAGAAGCTAGGCTGCATAATTAAAAATAATGCATTTTAAATACTCGGCTATTTATAGATGCGGAAAAATAGTTCGGAAAGTTTAATATAATAGAATAAAATTTAAAAAAGGCTTCCGACTTCCAGATCACAGTTCATCTACTTCTAGTAAATACTGTACTATTAATCAGTCTCTAGTGATAAATAAGTGGGTGATTACTGATTTCTAGAAGGTAAAAGTCTTGGTGCATGGTGGTGGGGGGACTGCTATCCCACCAACTGAAAGAGGTCAGTTTTAAGCCTAAGGGTGTCTCTGTCCCAAAGCCATTAATGTAGCTGGTTCTGAAGTACATCTGTAAGTGTTTGACAGCTAATTTGGTTGCATGGCAGCAGGTCAGTATGATGAAAGGAGCATTTCAGAGAGGCAGAGTCTCTCAGATGGAAAGATAGGACAGAGGTTTACCACTTTGAAACAAAACAAACACTCCTCTCCTGAGCAGAGAAAAAAGCATAGAGCTCTTTAAAAATACGTGTTGGTTAAATTTCACTTAATATAAAAATGACTGAATATAATTTATCTCATACCCTTTGATGAAGGTGAACTTAAATCAAATCAAGGATATAATATTGATAGAAAACATGAACGATGCAGTGCAAACACATTGTAGTGTCCAAAAGAAATTACGAACTTCCAGGATCTGTCCTTGACCTACATATAAAACAGACGTCTTGATCCATCCTCTTTCACTGATGTAATATTCTCAAAATTAGGAAAATCTCATATCAGAGTGATGCAGGGAAACTTGTCCAGGCATTTGTTACTTAAAGTGGACCGCTGAAATTCCTTTTTATAGTGGTATCCCAAAATTGCTCTGACTTCGCTATTCTTACACTTAAATTTGTACAGACTGGAAGTAATTCAGATTACATTTCGCTGCTTACTGTACACATAGCGCATGTGACCAATAAACTTCTTGAATCATGAAAAGCCTCCAGTTGATCCAAAAAGCTGATTAGTTTGCAGCAGAGATTATATTTCTCTTTTTATAGCTTCTCCTCATCAGCTTCCTGTTCAATCCAGAAGGGAATTTAAAATTATTTTCCCACATGAAAAGCTCTTTGTAAGATTTTTATAATTTCCTAGCAAAACACTTCACTGCAGGGTTACTTGTGGTTCCTGCAGTAAGCAGATTGGCAGGTGGAGATTTCAGTTTTCATGCCCCTCTATCAAACAACAAGCTTCCAATTTGGGTTCAGGGAGTAGACACTCTCTCTGATTAAGATTAGGTTTTCTAAATTTCCTTTTTGATAAAGCTTATAGGGATGGCATGGGTGACCTTCAACCCAAACAAAAAATGAGGCAGACGCTTCAGTTTCAAAATCCTCTCGGAACCTGCCATTTAGGTTAATTTTGAGAATAAAGTCAAAATTTTTGCTTTATTTTAGACATTTCAACTTTATTCTCAACACTTCTGCTTTATCTTCAACATGTTTACATTATTCTTTGGTGAAGAAGGAAAACATATTCCCAGTTGTTTATTTTTATTGTCATATGAATGAGTCTGGTTCTGCTGGAAGTTTTGCCTTCGTCCCGCTAGGTGGCAGTACTGTCATATTTGTTCGTTTAGCACCGCTATCTGCAACCGTCAAGGAAGTCAAGATGGCAGCGGCCACAATGAAGGGACATGTAGTAAGTTACATTATTCCTCTTTTAGAATCAGTTTACCTCCATACGCAAGCCTGTCTTGCTTTTATCGGCGACATGAATAAAATAAGTAAAAGCGCGTGAGGAGGAAGGGAGTCACAGTTTCACTTGCTAGTTAAATTTTAAATCATTGTCACATCCTCGTGCAGCTCATGTAGCAGCTAAGTGTTAGCCAGCTAGCTAACGGGTTATGTCAAAGTATATTTACCATTACAGTAGCAGTTAATCTTTGATATCTAAGTTAAATAATGGCAATAATGGCGTAGTAACCAGAGAACAACGGCAAAGACTAACAGAGCATCGCCAAAAACACTTTTTAATGTCGTAATATATAGCTTGTTGGCTAATATTGGTCACATCTTTTGTGCAGGATTTTGTTTACTTGCTAACATGAGGTTGTTTGCAGGCAGTCGAAGACGTGGTTGTCACTTTTGAAGACCAACAGAAGATCAATAAATTTGCCAGGAATACGAATAAGATGACAGAGCTCAAGAATGAAATAGAATCCAAGAAAGTAAGTGGTAGAGATTCCAATCACTGTAATCCATTGTGCTGTAAATGCCTGTAATAGTCATATCTATTGTAGAATACCTGTTGCAAAGACTGTATGATTGAATGTTTGAGGTTGATTTATTATATTCTGGCCTTTTTGTCTAACTGCCACATGCTGGATCATGTTTTTCTAGTTTGATTAATTTGTATTTAGAGTCAGCTATTTCAGTAAACACACGTTTACTGCGTGATTTAGTAGTTTCCACACGTGAAAAATGTTCAATTAATCAGAACCAGGTGTGTTTGAGTTGGAAATAACTAAAGCATATAGAGCAGAACAGCTGTTCCACAGAAACCCACTTTAAATGAAACCAGAAAGGCCACACAGTTGCTTGTAATGCTACAGCTATCATTGTTTATCTGAAACAATCTGCTCATGTCTTTGTGTAGAAAACACTGCAGAACCTACAGGACGCCAGTGATGACCTTATGATGTTAGATGATGACTCTCAATTGATCCCTTATCAAATCGGTGGTGTCTTCGTCAGCCATTCCCAGGAGGAAACACAAGAGATGCTAGAGGCTGCAAAGGTATGTGCTCAGCTGATACTTTGCATTGTCTGTATAATTTCAGCTTCACCTCTTTCTAGATAAAGATGCTTCATGATCCTGTTCACATTTTACAAAGCATAACCAAACTTAATGAACGTCCATCAAGTCTCACTTCACTGCTGCAATATTTCCACTCATCCAGATTTTGTTATTTCTATTTTTCTCTAAACATGCCCTCTCTGCAGCAAGGTCTTGTGTTGCTAGATCTGGTAACAGCTAAGCAATCAGATCTGTGAAAACTGGTCCAAAATATGAAACTATATTCTAAAAACAAGAAACTCAGAGTTGCTGATAATTAACAGACAAGCCAATTAAAACTGAGGTTAATTATGCTGCTTTGGAAATATTACAATTTAAATGTAAGACCATAACGATTGTAAAGCACTAATAGATGTTAATTAAATGTTTATCTGAATAATATTTAATGATTAAAAGTTGTTGCATTTTTACCTCTGCAATAAATAAAGTATTTTTCTTTTCTTTCATTTGATTGGTTGTCATACAAATAATTGTGATTGTGCTTAAAAGTCCACGAGATCACCAGCATCCAGGAGCTCTATCGCTAACATTGTAAACAGTTACACAAGAATGGTAATGTGTAACTGATGGAAAGTTTACCTTTTAGGTGACCTATGGGGAATATTCCAGTCACTTATATCCCGTCCAGATTTACAATCCACTTACAAAATGTTGAATTTCATCATAAACTCCGCTCGGTATATCTACAATGATGATTCGTGGTAGCACCATTAATTATCACATTTTCATCATAAAAAATTGCTATGTTGCTAAGAGACCTTTATTTGACCCAGAAGTTACGATGAAGCCACTAATTAGCAGCGGAGTACTGCAGCATGTGGAGTGACACATGTTAACCAGCTCACTCATCACATCCACTGATGATCATTTAGAGACATTCAAGCCTGTAGTTTGGCTGACTCGTCTTCCAGCAGGATGTGATTTTAATGACGGGTTGATTAAAACTGCTGCTTGGGTTCACTGTGAAGTTTGTGTTGCTTCATTTATAATTGGATTGTGTTTTTTCTGCCCACAGGAAACACTGGAGCAGGAGGTGAAGGGGCTGGAGGAGCGAGTGTCAGCGATACAGCAAGTGTTGGGGGATCTTAAGGTCCAGCTTTATGCCAAGTTTGGTAACAACATTAACCTGGAGGCAGAAGAAAGCTGAGCGGTGAAATGGATTTTGACAGCTGCCCCAACACGAACTTAAACATGCAGCTCTGGTTTCAGATCCACATGGATGCCAACAAAACAACATAAATGCTTACGGTTTGGAGCTCCTGCTTTTTGCTCACACAGGTTTCGTTTGAGTCTGTGGTTTCATTTTGGGAAGAAAAAGGACAATAGTAGTCAAGAATAAATGCATATGATTTCATGTGTTGTAAGTGACCCTTTATTTAATGTTCACTTTTCTTTTACTGTTTCCCAAACTGAAGTTAAAAGAGTGTGTGTAATGTTTAAACTGGTTGCAAATTAAACTGCAGGATCTGTGCAAAAGAGAAAATGAGCAGCAATTCTCCACAATGCATCAATGTAACAAAGCACTGACTGAAATCAGATGTTTTAGAAATAAAGTTGGGATGTTTACAGCCAGTGAATGTTTATATGTTTAGTCACAGATGGAACCAAAGCATGTTTACACAGTATGCACTCACCGGCCACTTTTATTAGGTTGAACTGATTGAAATGGTTCTGAGCTGTGTGACATGGAGCATCATCCTGCTGAAAGTAGCGTCAGAAGATTCTCCACTTCGCTTAGGAAGGAATGGAGATGACCAGCAGTGATGCTCAGGTAGGCTGTGCTGGTTAAACCATGAAAATCACCT
This sequence comes from Craterocephalus eyresii, assembly GCA_037177035.1. Taxonomy (NCBI): domain Eukaryota; kingdom Metazoa; phylum Chordata; class Actinopteri; order Atheriniformes; family Atherinidae; genus Craterocephalus; species Craterocephalus eyresii. The sequence goes on from JBBBVT010000014.1 coordinate 1,706,520, forward strand.
CCCCACCGTTCAATGTTGGTATTCTCCACCCAGTCCTCCCCTGGACTCCTGGATATTTTGTCTGTAAACCCCAGAGATGGTTTTGTGTGAAAATCCCTGTAGACCAGCAGGTTATTTACTACTCAGACCAGTATCCACCAAAATGCTACATGTAGAAGAGCTGGAGTGAAGCTTCACCTCTGCTTTCTGCCAGGTTATTTTCTTCAATTAGTGGTCATTATCAGTCATTTGCATCAGCTAACTTCTGCATGAATTATTAATATGTGTTGCTGGTGGTCCTCAAATGTAAAATAAATGACAAATTTGATCAAACCGTGCCCTTGAGTGTGGCCTGCACGAGCTCATAACTTGAGACTGGCAGACGGCACCGAGGGATCGAGATCTCAATTAACAAGTTTCAGCAGCTGGCAGCTTTTTTTCTCCCTGCTGAACATGATTAAGAGGAAGTCCACCCTACACAGACTTGTCTTCATGAACTGCTTGTTAAAGCTCGGGGCTCAGAGGAAGCACATGGAAATGACTGGAATTATTTCCCCAATGGCCTTGTTTACTTTCTGTCTCTGTCGCCTTTCTGCTCATTTTCTCTCTGTCCTTTCATTCCCTCTCTTCAGACGAGAACTGTGCTGATTTTCTTCAGCTCTGCAGCTTGTGAGTGCCTATGACTTTGTAGCCCACAAACTCGGACTGTTATCTAAGAATAGTATCAGAAATGTTAAATAAGATAGTGGATATGAGAGTTTCTAAAACAGCTGACTTTCTTGAAATATTTGTGTCCGTTTCTTTTTTGGGCTTCTGCAGAAACACTCCAGTGGGTGTCTCTGTCCCCCCAGTAATTCACTAAGTCTGTGCCGCTTTAACTATTAACATGATGAGCTTTACAGATGCAGCTGAGCATTTAAAATAGTGGAGACATGTCAAAGGGCTTCGCATCATGGTTCCTGCGAAAGAAAATCTAGAAATAAGTAACAAACGACTTTTGAAAGATTCTGATCATGTTTATTAAACTTGATGTTCAGATTCTGCCATTTGATTTCACCCTCTCGTCCTCTTTCTGGATAAAAGGGGTCTGTAATCTGTGCAGGTTTACCCGGTATACGGATCCTCTTGCAAGCATTTTCTGCCCTGGTGCTACAGTGAAAATTGTGTTTGCTCATTGGATTCATTGTCAGGGCTAAATGTCAGGAGAGTTGGTTTGAAAAATCCGAAGCAAGTCACAGCCATTCTTCTTCGCTTAGAGCTCAGCCTGAAGGAGCTTGCGGATCTGTCTGGTGTCTTTCAGGATACCAAAATTATTCACTTGTTTTGTGTCTTTACTGAACACCTCACACATAAAGGAAGAAATAAATATGAATGGGCGTTTGCAACCTTATTAAAACGTGTTTCTTAGCGGCAGCCCTACCTGCACCCGCCTGGTCGGAGCAGGATACAAGGCTCCTGCAACCCTGACATTATCAGAGAGTCAGGCTTTATCATGGGGATTAAGAAAGAGCAGCTTAGAAAGGCACAAAGCAAGATTAATGCAGGGACGATACGGAGTGTCAGGAGCCACGAGAGTCGCAACCTGGAGTTGTGTGAGCATATAGTAGGCCTACAGCTCATTTAGAGCATGCATATCAAACTGTGGACCAATCAAAGGTCTGATCAGTAACGTGTGAAACCTTGACTCGAATGAGTGTGTTGCTGGTTAAGTCCATCCCTCCATGTTTTGTGTAGGATCCTGGTTTCCTTTGTGTGTGCAGGCGGAACGCCGGGCTGGGATTTATTCTGTCACCAGGTGGTCATACCAGACAGTGACGCTGCGATTCCACCATGGCAGCCTATGAACCATTTGGATGATGAAGCCATGCCTGTGTATAGCCTGATCGCTCTGTGAGAACAAACAAGCCGAGTCCCAGGTGTGGCATCCAGTGGGTTAAAAATAAAAGGAAGAAAGACGTATTAATTAGTATGTAATTTAAAGGCAGTCCCACTTCAGGGATATCAGTCCGTCCAATTAGGAAGTAACACTGCTTGTGGATCAGTTTTACCTGCTGTTGTACAAATGGAACAAATAACAGGTGGAAATGATGACAGGCAATTAGCAAGACAGCCCCTGTAAAGGAATAATCCTGCAGGGGGAGGCTGCAGGCCATTTCCCTGTCTGCCTCTATCTATAGTCCCATGGCAGGCGATTATAAGAAGAGACATGGTAAAATGACTCAACATGTATGTAAGGATTGTTAATAGGGGTGTAACGATTAATCGATATATAGATTTTATTGCTATGATTCAACAGATCTATATTTTTTCTTGGCAAAGTGGTAGTAAAATTGATATTTACCCATCTATTATCGTTATAAAAGATGTTGTATCGATTAGATCGAGAGTGATGAAAAACTCGGGATCGAAGCACATAAGATTTTATTTTTGCACCTTTTTTGGTTGAGAAATTAGTGGAAATAGCAGGTTATTAAAATATAATTTGCACTAACTGTACTTTCATTTTAAAAATTTGTATAATTCTTGAAAATAATGCTACCAAAGGTTTAGCCCCTGTTGATTCAACTTGGAGATGGGAACTTAATAAAAAAAAAATTGTGAATGGATTTGCTATTAATTATTGTTTCTTGTTTTTTTTATACCCATATTTTTAATTTATACTTGATTCCCTTATAAGTAACTAAGATTATTCGTACTAAGAAACTTCCCTGCACTGTCCAGCATCCAGGTATTTATGACAATCACACTGGTTGAATTTTTGATAATAGTTGATGATAGATATACTGAATCGATATCAAGTCACTGAATCGTTTCGGACTGAATCGTTCGAAATGAACTAGTGATATGAATCATCATTAAAATGAATCGTTACACCCCTAATTGTTAAGATAAACATTAGTTCATTAAAAGATAAAAAGTCAGTCATGCAATAAACATACACACTTTAACATAAAGTTAACACACATGACTCAGTCGCGTTGTTGAAAGATGTCAACAGAAGACTGGAGATCATTCTGCTGTCTGCAGGATCCTCTAGCATGTTTAGCAGAGGGTCAGTTATGGTCTGCAGAGGCCCCGTACCCCCCATGCTGCTGCAGAGGGATGCTCAGCTTCATGAGGCTGCAGTGTGTTAGCAGTTCCTGCAGGATGATGCTCTGCACCAGCCTGAGACCTGTCTCCTTCCATCCACCATGTCACATGCCCAGGGGTTGACTGATGTCCTGATCCAGTCCCTTCATCAGGACCATAAAAACAGTTCATTCCTCACGCTCCAACATATTTCTTGCATTATTTTTTCATGGTTGTTATTTGATTTTTTTCATTTTTTTAAAAGTTTCTTTTAATATACTTTATACTTCTGCACCCTGCTGCACTGCTTTTACTGTCATATGTAAAATATTTAGGATATTTCTGCACATGGAATTTGCTATACAAATAAATCTGCCTTGCCTTGGAAAAGATGACGGGTTGAAGAAAACGAGCACATTTCCAAATGTCACTGATAAAAGGGGTTAAAGGTCGGGTCCAGGAGCAGGGGGTGAGGCATTCATTGCCTCTATGAAGGAGGACATTTTGGGAACTTTTCTCATTCTTATTGTGGAACCCAGTGAGGTTTTTGGGCTGGACAGAGCTAGACGGCTTCAGGTGTCTGTGTAGCAGTCCGTGAAGGAGAACGGATGCTCCCATTTACCCCAGCAAGAGTTTCCCCAGGTTGGGATTTAAACTAGCGACCCTTCATTTACAGTGGGGGTTGGACTGACTCAGCCTGCTGCCATGTAATTAGTTTTCATTTATGACATGACAATACAAAGAAAGTGTCTCTTTACTGTAATGTTTTCCACAAACAGGATGAAACCAAAAGGGGAAAAATACGGATGAATTATAACTTGGTCAATTTTTTTCTTTAAATCTAATTAAATGCAACTGATGAGCAGCAGTCAGAATAAAACCAGTCTTTGTGTTGTATCGGTGTGCAGATTCACTGGATTCCATGCTAAATCCTCACCCTGTGATGTCTGCAGGTTTTCACCCTCCACACCGTCCTCCTGTTAACATCGTGGTAGGTTGCTGGGCTTTATTCTTACTTCGGTTTCGCTTTCAACACTTCAGTCAGCTCCAACTGGCAAACGGAGCTTTGGTGTGTGCCAGGAAGCCAAGCTATCCTGCCAATAAACTGTCTATTGAACACTTTCAATTAGGCCACTCGACCAGCTCAGCGGAGAATAGCATCAAAAAGCGAATCTGCAGCGGCGGGTAATGCTGCTGCACAATTAAGTTTAGTATCACTGTGAGTGGGAGAGCTCAGTGGCTTAAAACAAAAACTAGGATTCATTTCATGTCTGCACATGTTCCACATGTGGGCCACATGTGGATGAATAGTTGTTGGGGGATGTGATGCGGACAGCAAACAAATCATACAGTCAAAATGCCCGAACCTGAGTTATGTCCCTCAGAAGCATCCTGTCAGAGCAGACATCAGTATTTCCTGTAAGGGCTGGGATTGACTGTACTTTATGTGGAAAGGACTTATAATGGCTGCAACTTTTTCATCACCTACATTCTGATAAACTTATGGGTTTTGGTCAGAACAGCCACAGCTTTTCTGGAAAAGTGTGTATTTCCAAAGCTGCAGCTTATGATTTAAAAAACATTTTCTCTATTTGCTTCATCTGCAAAACAAAACAATTTCTCACATTTTTTTCTGACCAAGGCTCCTTCACAGACTACAAACTTGATCTGTTTGACTCTGTTTGAAGTTCTTTTGAACAAATCGACTAGTAAAGAAGTTAGAGTACAAGTATAAGATGTTGAAAGTTCTGTTTGTCACAGTATCATCCGGAGAACTGATATTATTACATTTTTTAAAATCTAAATTATTTGTACACCTTTCCTTTTGCTGCATCAGTCTCCTGTGTTCTGGGAAGTTTTGGTAAGGAGATGTGGTCCTCTATCATTGTTCTGTATCTGTTCACATTTTTACCAAATTGATAAAAATCTGTATTTAATGACATGAAAATGGCTCAAACGTTCCCTTAAATCATCCTGCCTGCTGAAAGGTCAGCGCTGACAGAAAGTTACCTGCAGAACTTGTCTGCCATAAAATGTATTGAAGCTGTCTAACCTCATCTGCACTTGTCCTCAGATGAAAGTTTCTGCACAAATTTTCTAATATCTGCTCATAGTTTACGAGAGTTTGCAATTATTTTATCATTGCAGTTTTATTCTGTGATGCACTAACTGCTCTGCAATATTTCTTTTCTAATAAACAACACAAAAAGATGACTCCATCCTCTGCACACTTCCCTGGCTTCCAGCAACTCTGCAGCTGCAGCTCAGACTGACACTGTTCCAAGCCACCATGATCCTCCAGCACAGTAATGTCTGTTTTTAGGGGTTGCTGGAGGGGAAAACCCCTCCACTCCAAAAGAGCTGCCTGGTAAATCTGTGTCTGTCCATTTTCCTCTGGCTGGGCAATCAGCATAGCCCCGCAAACATCTCTGCACACTTTGTCCTTTTGTGTTTTTCTTTAATGCAGACCCCAGAGCATGCTGCCACACAACCAGCGTTTCAGCATAAGCATGTGACACAAACAGGCCGGAGCAGTTCTATAGAGCATGTGGTTATGTTTGCTGTCTGTCAAACAAAAAGGGCTGCTTCTTCCATTTTCTTCCCCTATCTTACTTTTATTACTATGGGTATGTTCGAGTAAAAAAAGACAAAAAAGGCTTACTGTGCAAAATGTGGACAAATCAGAATATGCTCAGATTTCTCTCTAGAAAATGAAACTGTCCTGCCCAATAAATGCTGCAGGATGTAAATGAAGTTTGAAAACATTACTTTCAGGTCATCTTGGTGAGTTTTTCTGTCTGTACAATGATGCAAATAAAACTGTAGTTGTAGGTTCTGCCCCCTGCACAGATGTAAAAGTGCATTGGAAAGCCTGCAAAGCTCCATCTTTGACTCTGATACAGTATGAAGTATCTGGCAGGTGGCTCCCTTATTAATGCTGTAAAGTGAAATGTGTCCTTTTAATTCTTGCAGGGACAAACAGCAGGATCACAGTTGTGATTTAAGACTGATTTAACTGAAGACATAATAAATGAATAAGCATCAAATGATCACATTTTTACATCACAAGAGGGCATAATGCAAATCTCATCGGTCCATATTTTAATGCCAACCGCTTGTAAACATCATATCAGATGAGATATTATACCATTCCATAGAAAATATGTTTTCGTTACTTCTCTGATGGCAGCAACACGTCTGCAAAAAGTTGGAACAGGAGCATCAAATCTGAAGCAGCTCAGAAGGGGATTGACAGAAGACTCTTTTCCATGCAGTCTGTTGGTTTCCTTACATCGGCTATTTATTATCAATTGGCTTGTATATACGTATATATGAATGTACGACAGTCAGATTACTTAAGCTGATTGTCAGTGAAGCGCCGAGATGACTTTCTTATGAACTGGTGCTATACAAATAAAGTTGAATTGAATTGAATTGAATTGAATTGAATTGAATTGAATTGAATTGAATTGAATTG
>JBBBVT010000014.1:1720758-1738418 GCA_037177035.1 Craterocephalus eyresii
ATTGAATTGAATTGAATTGAATTGAATTGAATTGAATTGAATTGAATTGAATTGAATTGAATTGAATTGAATTGAATCGAATCCTGACCTGGATGGGATAACATTCCTCTCCTAAAACTCTAGCAGGTTCTCTTCTCAACTTTCCAGGTGTTTACATCACGTGGAGCTACTTTGTCAAAAATTCCATAAGAATAAAATATGAGAGGATGAGAATTGTGAATTATGGCATTTGGTTTTTGGTCACACAGCATCCCAGTTGTTTTAGAACTGGGGTTGTAACTTCGTGAAACTCCCATTTTCCAACTCTTTTACTATGGTGATGGTAAAGTGACAAAAGAAAGTAAAAATGTGAAATAGGTTTGCATCTCCACTCATGCTTGTTGCTAAAACATAAATTGGGCAATTTGTACTTCTTTAGCCAAAATCTGAATATATGAATCACATGCAGATTTATTCCCTGCAGGGCTTGACATCAAACCTCCACCCAAAGATGGTGAGGACTTTTGACTCTTTACCGACAGCATCCTCACCAGCTGTCCATGAATTTAGAGGACATGAGGAGAGGCCATTATTTAAAAAAAAGGATTTCAGGGTTTGCAGCCATCCCTCTCCAGAACTAAATTATAATGATGCATTCATGGCCTGGGGTTAACAAGAAAAAACTGGTTTAATGTCCTTATTTAAAACCAATCAGCATCCTTCCCAGTGGTCCACATGAAGTGGATTTTCATTTTTCTGCCTGAAGTCTGGACTGCCTTTAGATGCTGTCTAGCTCCTTTGTAGCTCCTTGCATAATTATTGTTTTTCTTATTTTCTTTCTCCCCTCATTCTATATGTTTTCATGTTATAATGTCCTGCTGTTCATGCATCCCAATTTCCTTCTGTGTACACAGCAGCATTCTGAGTGAGGATAAAGTCCATCTAAGTGTAAAACAGTAACTCACGTGGACCTGAAGAATTAACCTGTACACCGTCATGTCAACCATCAATATTTAACATCAGGAAGATGATCAATTATTCATTTTGTAGAACTCACATTGAAACACAAAGTTCACAGTTTAGAGTAAACACTAAGGGATATTTTTTAGAGAGATGTTATTTCTCAGAAAATAATCTTATTTATGATTTAAAATGATCATCTACAGAAGCTGAGAGCGGCCATACCTGCAGGCATTTATTCAGATGCCATTATCTGGAGGTCAGCAGGTAATTATTCTCTTATCTCAACTAGTGAGGTTTGTTTTCACCCAGTTTCTATTGTTATGCCCAGATTTCAGCCTTTTCTTCCCAGCTGATGAGCTTTGTTTTCTCAGGATAGTGAGATGATGAAGGTGATTTTGAAAACGAGCAGCTCATTTTGGGACCTATTTCATTTTTCACCGTTGCAATTGTCATCTGTGGGTTTCTGTTCTTTTTGTTCAATATCTGTCTGTTTAGTTACTGCTCTTTTATCTTTTTTTTAGTTCTTGTTTCCTGTTTTATTTTGTAGGGTCTCTTATGTATTCTGTTTTACTTCCTGTTCCCTGTCATTCATTGCCCAGTAATTGCTCCTTGTTTGTAATTTAGTCCTTCAGTGATTAAGCAACTATATTCATTCATTTTTCACCAGAAACACATACAGTGTTTGCACAACTTAGCAAGTGTTCCCTTTTACACTCACTCTGAAAGTATTCAAATGGATAAATAAGTTTCTTTTTCTTCTTCGTCATCATCTTCTTCTTCTTCCTTTTGGTCTGGCTGCCTTTGTTGTACCAGAAAATTCAATTCAATTTAAGATCTTGGTGGATAAACCTTTTGCTTTTTGGATATTAAGCTTCCTTTGATGCTTGAGTGTTTGTACTTTGTTTTAACTATTGCTAAGTTACATGTGCATCCTGGAACTGCAGGTACAACCAAATAAGGGGGAGACAAAGAACAAGAAGGAGACAAAGATAAAGCAGATATAAAGCAACAGCTAATCAACCAGAAACAGAAGAAACAGAAAACCAGGTGTTTCACGTGTAAATAAATACAAAAGAAATCATCCTATAAGAAATCTGACAATCATCAGAGGCACCTACAAAAAGACAAGCAGACAGAAACATGAATCAAGTCTCCTGCAAGAAAGCAATGTAAACATAACAGCAGCGTTACGCCCCCCCATCCTCCCCCCACCACCACTTGCCTTTCTGTGCTCGTCCTGCAGGTTCTGCATTGGGTTAATTGGCAGCATGAGCTCCACCCGGCCCCATGTGCTCTGCCTGGCTCTGACCTCTGCCTGCCTGCAGCTGCTGGCTCTCCCTGGCTGGCCTGAGAGATCACTGACAAGTTTTCCTCTTGGTGCACCATCCTCATCCATCCATTCACAACTTCCTGACACTGACCACTCCATGTTTGATGTTTTCATAAATGGATTATTTTTTGCCAGAGAACCCCGTCATGCTTGCCTCCTTCTGTTATAGAGCTTAGCACCAGGCCATGTGTAACAGTAGCTACTGATTAAACAGGACTAGAACACAGTCAATCAAAATGCAGGATAGTGAACATGAGAGCAAAATACAAGGAATAAAATGTTCAGTGATGAGTGAGACCCCACGATCTGGGCACAAAAAAAAGCTTTTACACCATTTTTGTGATATAAACAGCTTAAGCATCTCGTTATGATATCAGATTTTTTTTTCCCTCTTTGCAAGTCAATGAAACCATTAATGTTGGAAATTGATCTTACATAACAATCTTTTACCCTGGGGGCTTTCCCAGTTATTTAATCCTGTCTGTTTATGCCAAAAACACATCAAATGTTTGAGGAGGTTTGAAGACAGTTCTTTCACAAAATTCCATGGAAAATCTTCCATGGAAACGTTCCTGGTGTTCCTCACACTTTGATCCAGCCTTTATGGAGTCACACTACACAGCACTGTCGAAAATATTCACTTGCTCATCCAAATAATTAAATTCAATGACTTCCATGGCCACAAGTTTCTTAATAATTTGTGAAATGTGCTTGATTTTTATATATTGTATATTTCCATCCACAGTAATTTTTTTAAATGTTTTTACATAATGAAGTGTGTGTTTCTGACTTCTTGTGAAAAACAGTTGTGGTTCTTTGAAGATTAAACCTCAGCTGAACTAACAGCAAGTTTATGTCATGTTGCAAACAGTTGGTGTCGTGTGAGAAGTGAGACCCTGTAAAAGCAGTGATCTTACACCTTTCTCACCAGCTGAGCTTCCTGTTTCTGATCCATGCTAAGTATCTGCTGGGATGTTGCTGGAGCTGTTGTGTCCCATGGATTTCTGGGGATGGCTGTTTATTGATTGCACCCCGCTGCAGAGTTGCTGTGATCCACATAGATCATTTGTGTTTTTTCTGCATGTTGGCCTCTCAGTTTTCTGTTGTTCCTCTAAATCTCTAATGTTTTCTGTTTAGCATATTGGTCTGTATTTATGACTGTGTCTCAATCTGCACGCTGGTACACTTTCAAACACTAGATTAATGTGCATAAAAGGTTCACATTTAAAGCATAATTTTTACGTGGGAGCAGTTGCCCGATACTTTGCCTGCCCGGCTGAATACTGGAGCTATCTGGAACATTCCTTTCTCCATCACTCACATGTATGAAAGGAAAGATTCAATCAGACCCCAGGTAAAAAAAAAAGAAGTTCTCCTTTGAGCAAAACCTCCCTGGACTCAAAACAGCCAAAAATCTAATGATGGACACTATGCTATGTTGCCAAAGTAGAAAAAGGGTGGGACTGATACCGTGGAGTTAGGACAGCAATATGTTTGCAGTTTTTAGCTGGTAGAGCAGAAGTAAAAAGGTTAGATGTGATACAAATGATTGTTATCATTTGAAGATGTTTATTTGGCCAATATTTTTGGCAAGCTGGGGAATCGCAGTCAGATGTTGGTCCATCACTACCAGCAAAGTTGCATTTCATAAAACAACTGTTTCTGGTGGAATTAATCAATTATATCATATTTTACCGTATAGTAACTGTTAGAGTATCACAAATATAGTGAATCACCCATTTAACTTAGTTGTGACTGATGTTAGACTCATTTCAGACATCAGAACCTGAAAAGCTGCCTCCGATCATTGTGTGTGGAAGGAGTCCAGATTCATTTCAGAAAATTCTTCAGCTCGACCTCCAACACACATCCCAGGAGAATGCAGAACTTGAAACAGCTGTTGCGGAGATGGAGTGGTCAGAGGTGGTCTCCAGGAGGAAGATGTGGAGGAAACTTCCAGAGAATTCATCTCTGTTATCTTCTCCCACACAAAGCGCAGGGAATGCTGCTCCCAGCACCCGGCAGCAAGGCAATGGAAAAACACGGACAGGTGAGGCACGTTGGAGGGAAACAACAGGTGTTATTAATTTTTATCCATGAAACACAAACCAGAGTGGGATGTTTTGTTGATAATTTAAGCTAAATTTGTTTCAGAATGTGAAGCTAAAGTTCATAGTGAAGTGGTAAAACAGATTTCTGGAGGTCAATTTGAACATTTAAAGGTAAAATGATAAAAACTCATTTGATGCATAAGTTCATTTAGCCTTTATTAGCTTTACTGATCCGAAATACACACACGCAAGCAGTTTTTAATTTAAAAGAAAGAAAGAAAAGAGAAAATATGATTAATCCTTTGATCTCATACTGTCACTAGTGTTTGGTGTGATTTTGGGTCTACACTGCGACAATTTCCTATTACCCTGCTGGAAACCATCCGCATCCAGCTGGAGAGCTAACACACATCATTATAAATAATAAGCATCACCTGCCAAGCTTCTTTTTATATGTTCACACTGTCTTGTTGTTATGTGATGTTTACAGATATCAGTGTTAATCTGTGCAGGAACGGAGAGGCGTCATCATTCCATGCTGCTCCTTCCAACACCTGCAGCTCACACACGTTTTCCCTGCATCAGGGTTTTATTTAAAATCTTCCTCTTCCAAAAGTAGCCCGGATTCAGCCCAGACCTGTGTGGTTGAACAGGGTGTATGACATTGCCGTGGTATCCTCTATACCTCATGAAGGTGGTGATCTACTGTTTTGCGGGATAACAAATGCCGTCCTGTCAGTGGAAAAAGCAAAATGCTTGAACATACATGGAGCTCTCTGCCCCTCACACACCAGGGATACGACATCATCACAACACACACACACAAACACACAAAGGAAGATGCTTTAAACCTGCATCGCGCGGTGTGTGTGCAGCTCGCAGATATATTGACTTGTGTAAATGAGCCTGTTTGTCACAGCTTTCACTTCCATCAGATATATGCTTTCAGCCCTGCTTCCCCCGAGGATCCTGCATCCGTGTCTTCAAAGTGGTTTACAGCTCAAACTCAGACACAATCAAACCACTCACAGAAAGAAATAGAAACACTGGAGCTCTGTCCTCTTGATACACTTCCTCAGCTGCCATACTTCTCACATTTACACACACGTGCTGCAGACATCAATTTAAAGAATACATATCAACTAAAGACCTTGTGAACTTTGAAAAGGGCAATTTTAGTGCAGTGATGTGGTCAAAAAGCAGATTTCTGTCTCCTTCTCTCTGCATTTATTCTCACCTTACCTGTCTCTCCTGAAAAAGTATATCTCAAATCAAATCAAATCAAATCAAATTTTATTGTATAGCACATTTCTTACAAAAAGAAACACAAAGGGCCTCACAAGTGAAAACAACAGATAAAGTCATAGATATATAAAAAACATTCAAGGAAGTTATCTATACCTTCCTTTGTTTGCCTTCATATCTTTGATTTCACAAATAGAAAGAAAACATGATCAAGTCAGTAACACACACATACCATAGTGACACTGTGCATCCTGAAAATGACGTATTGATACCGCTGTAATAAAACACATCTCTGTGGTTCGTGGCTTACCCTAACTAGACAAAGACTGACAGTTTTTGTTTGATTTGAAGAATACAGGAACATACAAGCTAACTTTGAGAGCCCTAGTTCACATCCAAGAAGTAATTTGTTGAAAACTTGTCAGCCTAAATGGATGGAAACATTAATTAGCTTAACTCTGGAAACAGAATATCGTCATCAACAGTCAGTAACTATTGAAACAAGACTTAAAAGATGGTGTTAGGATGGATGAACACTGCTGTTATTTGGAGAAGAAGTGAGCTGAAGTTCAATATTTCTGGCTAGTTCTTAAGTTTCACATTAGGTAGCTACAGTCTTCTTCAGGCACAGTTTGGCGATACTGCAAGATTAGATGCTGATCCGATACCATGTAGGCGATATTTTCATAAAATTTTCCATGTCTTGCTAGCAGTGCAAAAACATAATAATGTACCCCTTCAATCATTAGCAAAGTTTGGTCTCATTTGGTAGGCAAAGCCCAGCTTCTTATACAACAATCCCCTGCATATCAGAGAATATCAGACTTCTATTCTTGTATATGAAATCTCAGATAGTGTAAGTTTTTTCTAATAATACTACCTTATTCTCTTGGCTGTCATCATTATCATTCCCTTCTTTTCTACAAGGGAGATAAGTTGTCATAGAGGTGAGAAAGGCTTGCAGATGAAACAATGCTTGCTTGTTTCAGAGATTCAGAATTGTGGGTCTCTTGGGTTGTTTTAGAGATTTATTGTTTTTGAGAATCAGACTAAACCAGCCACGTTTTCTCCAATATTACTGCATAATGTCATTTACTCAAATACCTGTACATGTGTGGAAGACAGTTGTGTTGCATACATTTCCCTGGTGTTATTATCTCCCGATAGAACTCAGATATAATTAGATTATTCCTCGTGGCAGCTCAGCCTTAAAATGCTGATGAAGAATCTACAGATCTACAGATATTCCTGCTGCTTTCTGAGCAGACTGACCTCATTTGGGGATGAGGGTAGAACAATTTTCTACCTATAGAGGCTTTACAAAAGGATTACAAATGATCTCACCCTTGGATGTATTTCACCAAATGTCGTTTGTCTTCCAGCATTGCATGTGTAAACTGTATTTTTCAGTATTTTTGAATTGACAGTGTGGCTCCTGTGAATTTCTCTGCAGGACAGATTGGATGAGTCGTATCAGAGCATGTAAAGCAATGCATATGTCGCATATCATAATGTTTGGATAAAAAAGTAAGCAGCTTTTCTTTTACCTTTTTTCTTAGATGTGAGGAATGTCTGGAACATTAAAAAAATACAGACTTCTCTGAAATTGTGACAAAACATTCCTTCCACACAATCACTGCTGAGGTGGAGGGAGTGGCTGCAATGATCAATTGTTTATATCAAGCTAATTTCCCTCTTGGCATTCATGTTTGTAATATTTTCAAAGTCTTTAAAGAAAGACAACCTAGATTCTTTTATTTAGATTTGATATTTTTTGGACCAAGTCATGGGAAGGCTGACTTTGAAGGACTATTGTGAGTACAAGCCCCATATTGCAAACAATGTGTGATGTTCTCAAACATATCAGGACTGCCAAGCTAACACATTTGGGGCCTTTAACTGGGCCCTTATCCCTGCTCAGCTCTGCTCCAGGGGTATTGTGTCATGGTTGAACATAAACCCTAACTACAAGCTCCTAGCAAGCTGGACCAAGCTGGATATATCTTACCAATTCAACCCTAAACGATGCAGCTTGACACACTGCAGTCTGTTGATTGGTTAAAGGATTTGTCACTTCCTGTGCACTTAAGCAATAAAAACAGAGTTAAAACAGATCCATGTTTAAGTATAGCATGTTTTTTTGTTTTTTAAAGCCAAATACTGAAAAGAAAGAATACAAAAAGCTGAATGTCCACCGTCCGTGTAACTTTTGGCCACTAGGGGGCTAAACCTGTAACTTCCCACAGGCCACATGGTCTCTTTCTTCCTGGGCTCCTCAGACACCACATTCACCTTGAATGTACCATGAAACACACCCACTGTGTTTTAAATTGCCGAAGAGCATATCCATGATGGGAATCTTCCGTTCCACCGCATCCCAAAGGTGGAATATTGGACTGAGATGTGGTGGCTGTGGAGGCCATTGGAGTCCAGTGAACTCATAGATCTGAAATGTGGAGCTAAAATGGAGACTCATCAGACCAGTTTGTCCAGTTCAGGTGAGTCTGTGTGAATTGTTGCCTCAGTTTGCTGTTCTTAGCTGACAGGAGGGGCCCCCGGTTTGGTCTTCTGCTACTGTGGCCTAGAAAAAAGTAGTTTCATTAGTGATGCTATAATTTTCTTATGAACTGGCCTGCATGGACACAGTTATTTTACACTGGACTAATGATGATTTGTTCAAAATGGATCTTGAATGGCAAATATGCACCTCTTATGCATAAAATCAAATTTGAAGCTCTGGCAAGTTACAACCATGAACCTGTGAACAAACACACACACTCTTGCACAAACCGAGGAAATGAGCTCCAAAACATAATGGCCACCTTTTCCCATAAAACCAGACATACTTTTTCTTTCCTTGAAAAAAATAACTGAAAATAATGGCCAATTTGAGCTTGTGTACCTGTAGTCGGGCATAATATATCAGGTGTAATGTTTTGTTACATCCTGCTGCAGACTTTGGTGGTTATTATTACGAGGTTGCAGAGCATCGTTTCTTTTATTGGCAAGTTATCAATAAAATCTGCCTAAGACTGCATCATCTTTGGCAATCTGTAACTGTATACTTCTGTTCTCCTTGAACTAATTCTCAGACACAGAATTAGTGCGAAGGTGAGCAAGCTCATCATCGCAGTCAAGTAACAAACATTCTCAGGGCTGGAAACCTCTGATTCCCTTGACACATGCACACCGAGGTGGCTAAAATGAGGGTTGCATTCCTCCTGAAGGATGTTCATATGCCCAATAAATTGGTGTGCAAAGTGGTGCTTACATACACGCACTGTGACACCAGACTGCTTAATCTGCAGTGGAAACTGTGGCTTCTCTTTAGACTGTTTTCCAATTTTGTACTTGAGTTTGTGCATAGAGAGCATCTTTGCACCGCACGCTGCTTTAATTC
This sequence comes from Craterocephalus eyresii, assembly GCA_037177035.1. NCBI lineage: Eukaryota > Metazoa > Chordata > Actinopteri > Atheriniformes > Atherinidae > Craterocephalus > Craterocephalus eyresii. The sequence goes on from JBBBVT010000014.1 coordinate 1,729,727, forward strand.
AAGAACCCGTAATGCTCCTTGGTGTCGTGGAGAGAGAATGTCAGAAACGTTTCAGGCAGCTGCTTGAACTGAATTGAAAATACAAGCTTGTCCACATGAAAACCACGAGCACCACTTGATGCACGTCGTCTTATCACAGACTTCACAGAATATTCGAAGGGATACTGTGTAACTTTTGGCCGCTAGGGGTTCTAAACCTGTAATTTCCCCCAAAATGTAACTTCTTACCCCATTATCAGCCTAATGTGAGTAATGTGAGCTGCCCTGCTCAGAAATCACACATGCTAATTGGCATGAGCAGATCCGTCTCTCATGGATCATGTGACCTGCTGCACTTTGCTCTTCAGCTATAAAACACAGCGGGCTGTACGTCATGCTACTTTTTCCTTTGAAAATCGTCAACGCTGAACAAAGTAAGAAGGTGAATGTGGCAGTACAAAAGAGATGTGCCAGTGAGGGTCCTGTCACTATGCCTCCAACTGATGATGCGCCCTGGCTACTTGGCCACAGGGATATCCCTTTGGCTGACTGGTCAGCGCGAAAGGCTTTCACGTGGCTGGTTGTGGGATCAATCCCTGCCCAGGCCCTCCTTGGTCCTGCCACATTCACTGGGCCCTCTTCTGTCCTGCTACAATAGTGTCTGAGGAGCCGAGAGAGAGATTGTTTAATTTTCCAACAATGTAATGTGGTCTGTGGGAAGTTACAGGTTTAGGCCCCTTGTGGCCGAAATTTACAGAGTAACCCTTTAAAAGTGTAAATCTGATTTCGACAACTTCTTTTAACAGTTAATGTTATGTGATTTGTTTTTGTTTTTTTGCTTGTTCCCATTACACAGTGTGGTAGGGCATTGTGGTACAGGACGTTTAACTTGACGTGGTGCTTTCAGGTTGAGTTGTTTCATGTGGGCAGAATCAACAGCGATACAGAACTTTACCCTGTGGGATTTTACACTGCAATGATTTAGCTGATGCTTTTGTTCAAAATTGGGTTACAAATTGGATGTATACAGAGGAAGGAGTTTGTGTGGATAAAGTTTGGTAAAAGTTTTGTTAAAGATTGGAAAGTAACAAAATTCGTTTGACAGACAAACAAACACATTCATCTGAAAATTAAATTAAATTCAATGCAACTTTATTTGTGTAGTGCCAATATAGAACAACATCATCTCATGGCGCTTCACAGACAATCATTTTAAGCCAACTGATTTTCTTATATTCATATATACAAGCCAATTCATGACAAATAGCCTATGTACGGAAACCAACAGACTGAATCTTGTCTTCGATCAAATCTCCCTCTGAGCAAGGTTGAGAGAACGATGGAGTCGCCTCGGGGAGAAGGACTGGACTGAAAAGGAGGGAAAGGACAGTCATTGTGCAAAGAAAAACTAAAGAACTATTGCTCAAAACCATTTTAAAAATTTTCAACAATGTCGAAACACTTGGTATAAAAACTATATTTTAACAGAGCTCTTTACACAGTACTGACTTTTCTTCATTTTACTTTTATTACTGGCTACATATCAGACTCTTGGGTTGCTTTATTCCACTCATTAATATGAGCATATGTGATGAAACTGTTGCAGATGTTTGGTTTATTGTTTCTCTTATCCAGAGATCAAATTAAATTTAAAAACACATTATCACCAATCACAGTTTCATTTAGTATTTCTGCATGAAAATAATGGAAATTGATATCCTTGATGTTGCAATCCATCTGACCGCAATTTGCTGTGGCTATGGTTGCATCTTTGTCACTAATCAGTGTGAGAAGCTGAAACTACGATGCAGAAGTCCAATGGAGATCCTTTATTTTACTGTGGTGATATGTGACAGCATGGCAATGACTTTTTACTACTTTGCCCTCCCACCGGAGCCTCCCCACATCCCTGATTAACAGCCCTCTCAAAAATGCATTTTGGAGAAGTCAACTTCTTTTGTTCATCTTTTATATCTGAAAGTTCAATTTGCTCTCACAAATAGAGCTTTCACCAGCTCAAAAGACAAAGAGCCATGCTTTTATGCATTATGGGATCTGCATTTGTAAGATCAGATTAATTTACTGATGCAAAGACACTTAAATGTGGTATATCTTTTAAACTTGGTTTGAAGACATAGTTTGGAAGTCTATTAAAAAATCCTTTCACTCAAACCAGACACACTCAATTCTTAAATGAGCACAAATCAGTACCAAATAAAAGAAATCTGAATAACTATCGTGGCAAAAACGGACAGTAATTCATTTTGTTGGCATGGTCGAGCGAAGTTTAAGGTCACATTAAAAACTGCATTAATGCTGTACCTCAACCGGTTGAAGCAGATAGCCGCCCTACTTATCTGAGGTTCTACTGGACGTTCTTCCTTCCTGTTAAAAGGGAGTTTTCCATTTTGTTGTTACTTCTAGCATGCTTAGTATTGAAAATTGGACTGATACAGTCCGTTGGTTTCCTTAGCTAGGCTATTTGTTATGAATTGGCTTGTATGAATATTGATTGATGACAACAGATTGGTGCAAACTGATTGTATGTGAAGTACCGTGAGATAACATTGTTGTGAATTGGTGCTATACAAATAAAGCTGAATTGAATTAATATGTAACATGATGTAGAAAACACTACAGCAATGCCTTGTTGATATCGTATCTGGTTGGAGATGGTATAAAAGCAACCAGAAGGCCAAGAAGCTCTGGCTCCATGTAGGGCATGCAGAATAGCATCTCTAAGCACACAACATGCTGGGTTACAGCAGCAGGAGAACACACCAGGGGCCCCTCATGTCAGCTAAGAACAGGAACCTAAAGCTGTAAGACACATGGAAACACTAACCCAGAGATAATTCTTCAATATAAGCTGAAGATATTTTCATTTCATTTATTGGGAAAAACTTGAACACAAATTGGGACCACACTCATACTCTTATAAATCCAACATGCAGAGGTTTTTCTGTTGTAACAACAAAAAGAACAGCTTACCAGAAGAAATTACTTTTTTTTGCTTACTTTCATTGGTTTTCATTTCAAGGGTTTTCTGCATTTAGAAGGCTTGTGTTATCAAGGTCATGCATCAGTAGTATAGGTGCCTGTTTACGTCTCCGTTGAGCTGTTTTTCCTTGTAGTGATTGTGGTGAAATTAAATACTGTTTCTATGCTACCCTGATTATTCCAATTTCATTTGTCCTCAAAGCACTCACTGTTGTCTTTTATTTGTTCCCTCGAAAAATGTGCCTTGTCTGAGACGAATCACTTGTTTAATTTAGCCCATAACCATGCAGAGAGCTATGTCCAAAAGACCATAATTAACCTTAAGTAATATCATCTTCACCTCATGGAAGAAAGCCACTGGTTATTCACAGCTTTATCTTGCTGCAAAATCCCTCAATAATCCCCTAACATCTCCTGGCATATTGGTGGAGGTGGGCAGCTTTTTAAGTATGATAGATGGTGTTTAGTTTCAGGCTGCTGCTGCTGTAGCTTCTCTTCGTGACTGAGCCATCCCCAGAGAGCCTGAAATGAGCTCCAGCCACAGTGTTCTGCTCAGAAGTCTTATTTTTGTTTGGTCTGTGTTCAGAAGATTATCATGCTAACTGCCTTCAGATGATTTTCCACCCATTTTTTCATTTGCTTGCATTGTAAATACCCATTTATTTATATCTAGATAAATAAATAATACTTAATATAGTGGTTGGAATCTCTTCAGGATCTCTGAGAGGTTATACAGTAGGTGAGGGCAAAAAATAAGATGATGTGGTAGAGATTAACTGAACAGATAGGATAGGCAAGGCAAGTTTATTTGTATAGCTCATTTTCAGGTACAAGACAATTCAAAGTGCTTTACATAAAACATTAAAAGCATAAAAGAAGATAGGATAGGATAGGATAGGCCACTGTCATGCAGGTTTTTTTAAAAATCTTTTTTGATGCTGCAGCAAAACTGAACTGGATTAATGGATCAACATGCTTATAGGCAAAATATGACAACAAGCTGTTGAGTGGAGCCAATTGATTTAAATCAAGGGAAATATCTAAAACCTACCCGTTGTCCCAGAAGACAGGAGCTGCACAACTCTGTCTTGCTGGAAGATTAAGGAACGACTTAATTTTTAAAAGCCAAAGTATAAAGTGCAGTTGGATGAAAATCCCAACTCCAGATAAAGTTGCTGTTGTTCTCAGTTGTAACTTTATGCATTTGGAAATTCTCTGTTTGGTGTAAAAGGAATATGAATGCTTTATAAATGGATGGATGAGCTTGTTGTGTGAATTATCATGAAAGATAAAAAAGACTGGAAAAGCATCACATAAATGTAGTTCATTTATTTTATCTGAAGAGGAGCAGAAAAAAAGAAAATTCCAGTCAGCTTCCTGAACAGAGAAAATTAAACTCTAAATTAAGGGCAGCTATCCAAACATGTTCGAAATGTAAATGCAGGATTTTTGGTGAAAAGAAAAACGTCTCTTCTCAAACTTTGAAATAAACGTTTTTGTACCATTGATTCATGTTTCTAGTTTCTAAACTTTGATTGGTATTTCTTTTTATATCTTTTTTTTCCATTCTTCTTTAACTGCCAGTGTTAGTTTCCCTCATGATGAGGATTGTCTCTGTGTTATTTTATACAGAACATTTTTTATTATTTGTTTAGTTAATCAAGTAAGTTTTTAAATGTTAATGTTTCTTTAGTGTGTGACAGAGTTGGAAGGTGTTTTGTAAACTGTGGCAGGAATGTAAGTTTTTACTTCTGCCTACTCCTTTGCAGACTTGAGTTGTCAAGATGTCAATGTTGTAAATATTGTAAATGAAAGAGCATGTCTGGAATACATTTTCAATTTAAAAAAAAAAAGTTTTACTTAATGTAATTTCTGATATTCAACAGATGTTATTGGGGTTCCAAATATTCAGTTTATTGGATATTTTAGCATTCAGCACTATAAATGTATTTACCTTTCAGCACCTTGGCAAAGTATGTACCTGCTCCAGTGCCAGTGTTACTTCTGGGTTTCTGTAAAAATACAGTGAATGTCTCTGGACAACAACAATCTAATCTAAAACTTTTTAATACCCTTTCACAAGAATATAACTTTTATAAACTATAAAACCATTCCATTAATCCATCAAAGCAAACAAGTCTGATCTTTTGAGCAAGGCATGTCTAGTACTGATCATTATTCATCCATTCATTGTTTACAAGTGACTTCATCCAATGGACATAATAGTCCACAATAAGTCTGGACAGATATTTGTTATGATGTAGTGGGAAAGCACTGTTTTCTGTAGCATCTGGAGGGAGTTCTGTCTGTCTGACATACAGTTACTGTTAGCATAAAAGTACCTGGATTTCTCTTGGGACAGCTTCATTGTGAAGTATAAGTTTATTCTTCATAGAAAGAATGAAGTGTGGGTTGAATTTGATTGACATACTTATTTACACCCAAACGCCACAAATGATTAATACATATCCAACCAAGACTTTTCTAACACGTAGAATTAAGCATGTATATTAATTCTAAACTTAACCATGTTATGGTTACTTTGGGAAGTAGAAAATTGCACTGACAGTGAAACAAGTTGCGCAGGATGAGTTTTAAGCTATAATCTCTGGTGTAAAAATTAATGCATACATTTTTTTCCATCTTCTCAGTGTTTGTGACCAAATAAGCACCTACAGTAGGAAGAAAAATGTAATAATTAAATCTAACTTGTTTGACGGAAACCTCCCCGGTAGATGACACTCTTGGCCATGAAATTGATTAAATTATGTAATTTCATTCAGACTTTCAAAGGTGGGTTAAAAGTTACTTTAACAGGCTTTTCCTTCTGTTTCGGAAAGAAGTGGAACTTGTGTCTCAAATGCATGGGATTCCTGGAAATTCAAGCTTGAATGAGCTTTCTCCATACTGCTAGTGTTTCTGTCCGATCTTGTTCACAAGGGATGGTAGGATGGAGCGAGAGATGGAGTCAGCAGCATGGAAGGATGTTATGACATTACAAACATCATGTTTTATTATAATTGTACCTGCAGAAGTAACATAACACAAACCCCAGTCCCTAGTTGGAGGGCTGACCAGGACCAATTTCCTGGGCCTGTCTTTGTTTCAGTCCATCCCATATTCAACATTACACAGATGAGCAAGAATACGCATTATTTTTTTGTTTGTTTGTTTGTTTGCTTCAAAATCTCTGGCAAAAGCTAAGTTAACAATCATAAAATGTGATTTCTGTGATTAAACCTAGAAAAGATAAGGACTTAAGGTTAAATACTTTTACTCTGTACAGCTTTTGTCCATGCAAAAGGCATAAATAGTTCTGCTTTTTCAGTGGAGGGATTCGGGTCTGCTGCTTTGGTTTTCGTGGGGTAAAAAAAGGTGAAAACACTCAACATTTGAAGTAGCAGTTGAGGCATGAGCCAATCAAACTTCTGATTTGAGAGGGTTTCTGATGTCTTAATTGATTAACACAATAACTCCAAATGTCAGGCTCACCCATAATTGTACAGCATCGCATCCATTTAAATCCTGCCTCACAAAGGTAAAACCCAGTCCCTTGGAAGAAAAGTCACATGTGCTCCATGTTTGCTGCACATGCATATGTGCAAACATAGATTATTACACGTGATCCACAAGAACATGTTGATACCATGTGATTGACATGAGATTCAAATGTTCTTCATTTGTGATCCACATGACCATACATGTGATTCATGTGTTATCTGCGAGTTGGCACATGTTCTTAATGTGAATCACATGTGTCAACCACATAAAACATTCTAAAACCACATGTTTGCACATGTGGTCACATGTTAAATTCATCATCACCACCACTACCATTGTCATCTTTTGACAACAGCCAGTGCTACATATGTGAGATTGGTAATATAGGAGCATAGAAAAAATACTGCTGCTCATATAAACCGTATGGGGTAAAAATGCATTAAAGTAACATTAAAAGTAACGTTTTAGTGTTTTAGCTCAATTTATATTCCCCTGAGAATGATAAATACATAAAGTTAGACAGACTTAGTACAGGGCTTTGGAGAGGCCGTGAATTAGGATAAAAGTTGTTGAGTTTTTTTTTTAAATGGTGGCCCACCAATGAATAAAAAGGAAAAAATCTCAATAATTGTATGGTTTAATCCTCTGAAATTGTAGCTTTATGTTAAGCATGCTAAACAGGCTCTTTCTCTTAAAATCCTCTTGATGAAGATCATGAATACAAATGGTGTTATTCCGCCTGTAGTTTGTCTACTGTGATTAGCAGCTTATAAGTTTCTGTGACTGCAATCAGCTCAGAGACACTTTCACCTGATTTTAATCGTGTTATGAAGTCAGGATGATGCTCAAGTGTGGCTCGAGTCATTATAAAAGATATTCCACATGAGGACATGGACATAATGATAATTTCTCTGATACAAGGCCCCCCCCATGCCAGTTGATTTGTTTGGCTGAAATGCTTCACCACAGATCCAGTCAGGCTTTGTGCTGTTGTCCTGCCAAGCTTGAGAAGATACACCAAGCATACACTGGAATTCAGGTCCAAGTCATTAACTTTCAATTCAAGCTAAGCAAATCAGACATTCTTCAACAACTCTACTTAATATTTACCAGCTCCGCTCAGGAGTAATTAGCTGCTGCTGTCAGATGGAGCACTTATGCTAACTTATTTGGCTAAAAGCCTGAATTAGACTTTCCAGTCTTTGAATAAACCCTGGAGAACATAGAGTGGAGATGATTCTGCTTAAAGCCAGTTTGTTAATGAAAAATGTGACAGAGTAACCGCCACTTTCAGCAGACCGTCGTTGCCTTGCTGCATTTTAAAACATTGTTCCATATACATAGTACGAGGTCATGGGAACGAGCAAACCACATAAGCATATTTACCGGGGATTCCTCTTACCTGTGTAATATTTACCTGGTTCCTGTGTTGCTAATATGTGCTATTTGTGTGCTTACGTTTACCATATACCTACCGGAGTTCTGTGGATATGTACTTACCTGTTCAGATGATTTTTTGTTTCTATGGGGATGACATGTGTAGCTTCTTACTTACCTGTAAATTGTTACCTGTAATTAATGGGAAATGTGTTTCACCTTTGCAGAGTGAAGTGAATAATTGGGAGTGTGTAGCTATTGGCTGGAAAATGAGAAGTGGGCTGTCCTAAGGAGGAAAGGACAGTCTACTTAACGAAGGAGAATGTGATCAGTGGGGGGCCTGAAAGAGACTGGGAGACTGAGAGCCTGAGAGAGAAACACAAGCTATTTGGGATTATTGAGGAGTCCTGGTGAAGAGTGTTCACAAAACCTGTAAATAAGTCAGCGCTGACACCAATCAACTATGGGACCAGAAGAGTGCACAATAAAAAACCTGAAATGCATCCAAGACCACTTCTGATTTTTCCTCCGGCATCTTTTGTGGCAGTGGAGGCTGTCACAGGTGGGGCCCAGAACCCAGCCCCATCAGTGCTTAATTTGTAAAGTGGGAGGTGCCAGATCGCAGAGTTGGGGCGGATCCGGCAAGTTAAAAGTGATGAACTAGGTGATGGATTACCCCCTCTCCCAACAACCACCTGCAGCGTCCGACCAAGCAACAGTGGGTTTCCCTGCAGGCTGCGGAGCGAGCGCAGGCAATCATTCAGAAATATAAAGATTTTAAACCCATTATGAGGCCAAAAACAACACTGTTGCTTCAGCTTTCAGACTTTATAAA
>JBBBVT010000014.1:1743799-1759193 GCA_037177035.1 Craterocephalus eyresii
TGCACACCCCGAGAACCCCCCCATACACACACAAACACCTTCCCATACACACCCACACACACATCCCCACACACACAACACAAACACACTCACACCCTCACATACACACTCACACACACACACACGCACTTACACACTCACCCACACACACTCACACACACACACTCACACCCTCACATACACACCCACACACACACCCTCACCCAAAACACACACACTCACATTGGCTCAGTTTTTAATATATTCAGGATCTGCGCTAATCCTCCCTGACAAAATCCAGTGATAAGACGTCCTCACTCTGTTGGTCCGGCCAATTAAGTTCCTAAAAATCAGTTTCATAGCATCACGCTGATCACAGCACAGCTCCGAAACATGCTGCCATTTTTATTTCACCGTGAATCTGAACACAAACATCACTTATGGTTCAGTGTAAAGTGTGTGTGTGGGGGTGTGTGTGTTTGTGTGTGTGTGTGTGTGTGTGTGTGTGTGTGTGGTGTGAGCATGCTCAGACTCATTCAAATGCTTTTTGTAAACTGCTGATTTTCACAATCTGAGGCTTAAGTCCAAGGCAGGAGCAGCAGCAGCGGCTTTGAGTCCTTCAGTCTGAGGAAAGGTCAACGGGAAAGAGTCCACATGGCCCAGAAAAATAACCGTAAGTTTGACGCTTTGTGTTCTACTTTCATACCTTTTTGTGTTGATTACGAACAAGCCTGTTACTAACACAGCGAGGGTGTACAACTGCACTTCTGAGATGATTCAATGATGTGTTGCAGATTTCAGTGAAACTAACGACCTTTGGTTTGCTGCTTCAGGATTTCACCTTGCTTCGATATCTCCAACACATTAGAGACTGAATTTTGTTCCATCCCAGAATGACTGACTTTGAAATGTTAAAACTGAAACAATGCAGTAATAATTTCAGCTGTAAATTTCCCTGCAGGTTTTCATCTACAAATGCCAAATTATAGATTAAATGCTACATAATTCAATCATAAATGAAAGAATAAGATGCAGTAATGGTGTATTGATCATTATTCTTTTTCTAAGAAGTTGCGTGAGCTCATTGAGCCCATTGTGAAACCCATCAGGAATTTGTGATTGCAACAACAGATTAGTCTCACTGAGCTCTAACTCTCCCCCCCCCCTTTCTTTTTCTTCCTCCCCCTCCCTAACATGCAGTTCAGTTCTCCATCAGGGAGTACAAACCCTCAGATCAACACGTGGTTTCGTCACTCTTCCGCGACGGGATCCTGGAACACGTGTACCCAGCATTTTTCAAGGCCATGAGCAATCCCGACCATGTAGGTGTGGCCCTGAGCATCGCCATGGCCGGCTACGTGCTCGGAGGCAGCTCATATTTCCTCGCTTTACTGTTCGGCAGCGCGTGGGCCGGCCTAATTTATTACTGCTGCTACGACACCTACGACGGCTTCATGATTAGGAGGCTAAGCACAGACATGGCCGACATTCAAGCAAGCTACCTGGACAACCCAGACAATGGCTTCTGGGTGGCAGAGACAGACGTCAACGGCCAGGCGAAGGTGGTAGGCATAGTGGCGGTAACGGGGAAAACGGAAGAGGAAGGCGAGAGGTTTGAAGACTGGAACGGAGGAGTGAGCGGCCCGGAGATCGCTCAAGACGCCGGGAGGGGGCGCTACGGGGAGATGTCCCATGTGGTTGTGGCGTTCTCGTTGCGCCACAAAAGCCTTGGACTCCAGCTAACACGGAAGGCCTTGGATTTCTGCAAGGAGCAAGGCTTCAGCCGGCTGGTGGTGAACGTCAGCTCACCGCAGGCTGCAGCCATTTCCATGCTCCAGAAGTTAGGTTTCATTCAGACTGCAGTCCACCGTCACACACACGCTAACCACTGGTTCTCCAAGCTGGCCAGAATAAACGTGTTGCAAATGGAGAAGCTCATTTAGAAAAAAAGGACTCTAGAGCTTTAGACCTGTTATAACCTTGACTATTCAGCATGTCAAGAATGGTTTGATTAATTTATGCCTTTATCTCGTATAAAACAGGAAAAAACTTCTGATGTGTGGTCACTCATGTCCTCAGTTCACACTCATGGTACTTTGTTTTTTTTTTCTCCCTATGAAGGAGCTTCCCTCCCTTTTTTCCTAGCTTGATGTATAATGCATACACCTGCACTCATCACAGTCTATTGCCCACAAGCATGAAAAAAAAAGACAATTAGCCAGCTTCTGTGCTTGGTCAATTTAGTTTATCATTTGCAAATGGGAGAGAAATAAATCCTAAAGATCCTAAATTCATTACTGGACATGAAAATAAATCATATTCAACCATCTTTTTGTTCTCTTGTTCACCGAGGTGAATAAAAACATGTGAGAAATGTAATCATTTGGAAGCAGGAGAACTTTCTCCCCTAAGCTTCTTTCCAAGGAAATGTTGAATTCCTTTACCTCAGAGGAATTAATGCCAACTGACTTTTTAGACCTCACAACTCTTTGCTTAAAATACCAGTGGAGAATGTGGTATAGTATTAAGATTGGGTGGTTTAAAATTCTTTGGAACTGAATGAGCCATGTGTTTCAGGGTGGCTGGTGAAAAAAAGAGGATAAAGTGCATTCAGGTCACCGTATATAAGGCAAATACTGAGATTATTGATGCCAAATGGCAGAAAAAGGCTTTGTTGTTTTCCTGAAAGGTGATCTTAAAGAATGTGATGAAGCACAAACTTTTGGCAGCTGCAAGCATTTTGCTTAATCAGCTAAAAAATGTTTGACTTTCTTTAAAAACCATGTTGGATGTAAAAAAACAGTGATCAGCGCCACACACTCTTTTTATCTTGCTTGAATGTCTGAGTGTTGTCAGGCATTAAGCAAAGTGTGAAAGGACAGGTGTGGCCTAAATGAGTTTCACGAGAGACTCCTGGATGGAGAGAGCAGCTTGGCAGTGAGGTTTGCACCATCATAGGCCTTCAGGCATCAATCATTCCTGCTGAGGCTGTCAGAAAAACATCGGGCTGGTGGCCAGCAGGCAGGTGCTGAACCCACAAAAGGAAGATGAGAATTAATGCCAGCCAACTTGTTGTCATCCTCTCACAATTACCAGTACAACTGGCCTCAAGGTAATGACAGCTTCATTCGAATTCCACTCGTACCCGTCCACCACTGACGAGTTGGATTTGGCAGCCGTGTTGAAATAAGATTTGCATGCAAAAAAATCTTTACTTTTTATTTCATGTTTGGTGTAAAATTTGATTCGTTGCCCATGAATCCCAGTTGTATGAAATAACACAAAAAGAAATGTCTAAAACAATAATCCATGCATCCATTTTCTATTCTAGTTCAAGATCTTGGGAAGCTAATCTGTTTTGTGAGGGAAATATGGGGTGGATTAATGTTTACACGATAATAACCATGGTAACCATGCGTCATGCAAACTAATCTGAGAACTGCATCATTTATGACATGAGCTCAATTTGTGCATAGGATTTCTCAGCTTAGATTATATTAAGTATGCTCTGTAGACTCATGTGATTTATTTACATTTAAAGAACATCCCAGCCTTTGTATTCAGGCTGTGTAAAAAAATGTATGTTATGATATTTGAAATTACCTAAATCCTATTTCTTCCAGCATTACCATATTAAAGCTTTATTGTCGTGAGTTTACACAGAAATTAGTGAACTTTTACAGGAATTTTATGTGCACAAATGTTTTTTCTGCCCATTCCTGCTCAAAATGTAACTGATGTGCCTGCAAAACATACTTATCTGCTCACACGATGTCCCTCCTCTTCCTCAGGAATAAAGCAAAAGATAAGTCCAAAGAGAACGGGTAATGTTAGTGTGCATGTGTATACTTTATAGTAGCCTACATGCGGAGGGAATATATTGAGCATTCATGATCCGTAGCAGTAAAGTTATTTTTGTTTATTTTTTCCTATATCTTATTAGATGGAATCTTATCTCAATCTGAGGCACCTATGATTTGGAAAGAGTCTATATATCTTTAAAGTAAACTTTGATGATAATAACAAAGCAAGTTTTCAGCATTGCAAACACTCGCTGCGTGTAAAAAGGTTGGTTTCTTTTTCTATATCAGATCCCTTATTGAATAGCCAAACATTATAGAGATTAATTGCTTAAGGGTCCCAGCTGCCTATTGCTTCTGTATTACAGCCAAAAGCTAGATTTGTTTGGATCATTCATCATCATATGTTATTCACCACTGCTTGAATAATCGCTTTTTATCTTCATTGTCACACCATAGGAAGTTACTTTCCGGCCGTTGAGCTGAACTTCACAGGAGACAGCACCTGGCCAATTACGCTCTCTGCTAAATTTAAAGTAACAAAGGCATGCTAAGCACTTCCACAAACCAATAGCTTTGCCTGCAGCGGGAATTCACAGCATTTAGGAGTTTGACATAATGCGGAATCTGCACTTCTTTTGACTGAATTATTGGTCAATTAGCCACTATATGCTTCAGAGGAATAAATTCAGTTGTATAGAAGAAGAAGATTAGCCCACAAGTGTGTTTTCTAAAGCACTAACAAGTGTAATAACACAGACAAACATCTTAACTGAACTGGTTAAATTTTTCTAAAGCATGTATAAAAGCAAAAGTGTGTCATTTGGAGTTAAATTATGAGGAAAAAGTAGAGTTGCATGTGACTGATTAGTTGGTAAACATCTACTTGGTGGATGAATCTTCCAGACAATCTCAGGCTCCGGCTTGTTTGCTGAGCTCCAGCTTCTGCACAAGAGGACTCCAGGGATTTGGTCAAGGAAGTAATTGGACACAACAACTGAGAAATTGATCACAGCTGTTGTAATTAGGAGAAAAATGGAATAATCAATTTTTATTACAATCCGTAATACGGAGGTGAAAAAAGTTACCTTGTGATCCCCTCGTGAGAAAAATGATTCTGCCATAGTTTAGTTAATGAACCTAGGGACTCAGATCTCAATCAAAATAAGAATGACAACGAATGTGGGTTTACATAAAATGCTTTCAAACGACTGTGCGACATTTGCTGGAATCTCTATAAAAGCCCTCTGAGACAGAGAGCAATCAAGATGCAGCTGTTCACTGTCAGCAGGGTGGACACTGTGCTGGTCATGTACGCAGAAAACATTGCAACAATGACATGTTTCAGCTCTGTCTGGGAGACTATATATATATAAATATATATATACTAGACTCTACGCATGAGGCAACTGTGTCTTACCCCTCATCAGCTCCAATGCCAGCTGACTTCTATGATAAAACATTTAATATTAACATTTAACAGTTTGTGTTGGTCTGAACGTAGAGTGATTAAATTTGAGAAAGAGGGTGCAGCTGCACAGTGATACCTGAAACTTTTTAAGATTGACTTACTATAAAACTATCCACTGTGAATGCAAATATTCTATACCAAGAAGTGTATTCATGATGTGGAAGAATGTATAGTCATATACGTATATATTTTTGTTTACTTCAATGCAACAAGTTAATTACTAGGCTACTATATTTAATTGCAGTTTGTCACCGTATATACAGTAGGTCCATCACACTGCGACATCATGACATCACTGGGGATTTAAGTGCTGGTTGAGTCTGAAATCATGAGGTAGGCCTGGATAATATATCAAAATTTTCCTGTTTATCAAGAATTTTCCACTTAAAGTATGCAATGAGGGAATAGTGTTTGTTTTCAGGTGAAAGATTATCTTATTCATTTTGCACAATATTATATTTGAAAAGTATTTTTCATTCTTTTTGTTTTAGAGCCTTTCCCATAATATGCTACTTTAATTTCAGTCAACTGTTTTAGATTTACTGATCCTTCAGAAAAATGCTTTCGGCACTCATGGCTGCAAATTAGAGCTATGGCTTTGGTTACTCAACAAAGAAAATTTTACCTAGATCAGAGCTAGGCTACATCTTATTTTGTGGCTCAGGTGAAATAATTTGACGTTTGAAATTCCATTCATATCACCCTGCCCTAATTAGGGGTTTGTATAGAGGCACAAGCTAAATTTGAGTGTTTAATCCAGACTATTCTCATCTGTTTCTCTGTCCAGACCCATAAAAAAGGGAATGCTGATCTAAATTGAAAACAAATACAATATTCATGCAAAAAGCTTTTGTGTTTCTTGAAGACTTGCTGAACTAACTTTCCAATTGAAAGGCTTCTTTGGCTCTGACTTGTGGGGAGTTTCAGACATCAGATGTGGTAATTTCTCATGATGCGGGACTTAAAAAAAACACATTCAAACAACTTCCAGTTGCTCTTCAAACCTAATCATCCACAGACAAAAAACGGTCCATTCTGAGGATCAAACAGCCAAACAGAAGCTTGCATATGCACTGCAGTGCAGTGAAAGACCTAATAACCATTTTACAAAGGGACGAGTGAAGAGAGATGAGCCAACTCACCAGGTCATGACTCATTAAGTCGTCTGCATCTCAAGGATAAAAGACACCGCTCTGAGGACTGTAATGTATTAATTCTGAACAGGAAATGCAAATAGTTTGAAAGAGGAGTGAAAGAATCACTCATATGAAATGGGAAAAAAATCATCCTTGACCACTGGAAGTGGGTTCTGATACCCAACACTCACAGTGGAGCTGACAGTGTTCCTCAGGAGTCAATAATTCACAGCTTGATTCTTGTGACAAAAACATCTCTCATGCTGGTCAGGCAGGTAAACAACTCAGAGGTGACGATGACCTTTGCAACCCACAGGATTCGCAGGTGAGTCAGCAAATTCATGACCTCAAAGATTCACGAAGTGTCCAATGAGCCATATCCAGGGGTGTGAATCAGTGTTTCCCAGCCTGGGGTCCAGCATCACCCATGGGGTCCCCAAGGTTTTAACCATTCAGAGCCAATGTGATTAAAAATTAAAGGAATATTTCACCTTCAGAATGATGTACTCATGCTCATGCTGATTAACAGTTTGGAACACTTTCTTGATATTTATCATGTAGCCGGAGATATATAATATTTTTAAACCCACTTGTATAAGGACATAACTTGTTCATTAAGTCAATTTTCATCCATGTACTGAGTTTAGGAGGTCAGTGAGCTAGTGATGCCTAGCTCTTCACCCTTGATTGCTCCTCAGCATTCAGTTAATAAAACCTGTCTGAAAACAGAGCAGATTATTTGTCCCCATTTCATAAAAAAATAAGAAAAAATTTAAGGTTTATGTTTGAGATACAATTTTATTTCAATTTAATGGGTCGTGTTTCATCATTATAAAGCAACAATATTCTGATAATAACCCTGAAATAAGTTATCTCTGAGGACAATGATGCTTTATAAACGGAATTTTTTAAAAATTTAACCCAAATAAAAGTCATATTTGAAATACATAAAAATCCAATTTGATTTTGTTGTGAGTGCAGATCCAGTGCTGATTCACTCGTTACATTCTTAGATCAGGGTGATTATTTCTGTTAATAAGCCTGGAAGCTTTCAATGATAAATTAGAATTTAATGTAAATTCTTTTGCTGCTTATGTAGGCATGAATGTTGATGAAAGCTGAGATTGTTCAACCCTTAAATTTTTTTGTCTCTGTGACTTCTACTTCACCCCCTCCTTATTACTTTCAAACACGTCTTAATTAACATTTGACAGCCATAAGTCATGATCCAATATATTTTGAAAATCATTAATTTGATGCACAGCATAATTTCTTCATCTGTATTTCCAGAGAAATGAAAGGAAGTGAAGAAACTAATCCCCATCACAGATGGCCAGCGGATGCCATTAACATCCATCTTTGATTGATCTCCATATTAACTAAAGGCTCCTGAACTTACTTGACAATAAAGTTGGAAGACAGTCATCATGGAAATTCAGTGACTAATGGATTAAACTGTGCTGTGCTGAGGATATCTGGCATATATGACAGTCTTAGAGGGGAGAAAAGGATTATGTCTCACTCAGGGGTGAGATTGCCGTTTTAAGGAAGAGAAATTAACTTATTATGGACTTAGATTTTTTTAATATTGGCAGACATGACAGTCTCCTGTTGATATGATAAATGCTCCAAAAGTGCTTGTTGTTTTATCAGGACAGAGGATTCTTTTCTATTGGAAGCACTTTATTGGGTCCATCTGCTAAAATCAGGATGGACCCACTTTTCCTCCACAAACGTTCACACTCGTCACATCTAGGGAGACCGTAGAATGACCGATAAACCTAACATGCATATCCTTGGACTGTGGAAGGAAGCTGTATTAACCGGAGATAACCTGCAAACTCCACACAGCGAGGCCATTGTTCAAACCCCTCCCCAGCCCTCGCTCCAACCAGCGACCCTCTGGCTGTGAGGCTGCAGTGACAGCCACCACACTACGGTGCAGCCTCTGGATCTCACTGGATATTGTTTATTTTATTCTCTGTAAACCCTAGAGATGCTTGTACGTGAAGGTAGATCAGAAGCTTCTAAAATACTCAGACCAAGAACCAAAGTTCCATAAATCCCCTTTCTTCCTCATTCTAATGGTCGGTTTGAACCTCAGCAAGTCGTCTTCACCAGGTATACATGACTTAGTTGCTGCCATATGATTGGCTGATTACATATTTTAGTTGCCAAGCAGTTGGACCTGATAAAGTGGCTGATTCATGTACCTCTGTTATAACAGATGAGGTTGGGACTTGTCAAGAAACACATGCTGCTTTCATGCCTGCAACCACACTTCTGATTCTTATTTCAGGCAAGTTTCCTCCACAAAACGTATTTCACATAGAATACAAAACCTTAAAAAAGACTATTATAATAAAAAATTTATTAAATTATTAGACACATTAACATTTTGTAAATCACAAACCACAGGAGAGCACAATGAGCTGGTGGATGTTACTGTCAGTGATGAGCAACAAGACAAAGTACCGCATGATTACAGAATGTGCAAAATCAAATAGTTAAGATGCATCTATTGACTGACTTTGGAAGCTTAATAGAGGATTTAATAGCCTTGGACAGAAAAACAGCTTACATTTTTCATGATGCTATTTCTCGGGAGTATCAGTGTTTGGACAAGCTGACAGATATTTATTAACTGTTTTGTGGTTGCTTCAGTTCAGGTGTCTCTGAGGAGGATTTTGGGGAAGATTCTCACCTCTCAAACAGAAGGCTGAAATGGATTTCTCTCAAAATGAAACACAGACCTACCTGCCTGGAGAAAATGAGCTCCACGGTACAGTTCTTTCAAAATGGAACTTGTTGAGATAAAAATATTTTGAACAGTTTATCACTGAAAACCCACAAACGCCAATTACTGAACACCTTCACTGTAAAGCTTTGTGCAACCAGTCAGCAGAGATAGATGTTATGAGTTCATATCTCTTGGGCCACACAGACTCAATGTTTTAAATATTTCAGCAGCTACATGTAATATGACAGAGCATTTCTCTGATAATTTGGATTCTTCTGGCACCAGTATAAATCAGAACTGCAAAAACAATGAAAGGTGGATGAACATTTGGTCCCATATATATTACAGACTGGTCCAGGGGCATTAAGCATGGCACCTGAAATTCTGAAGTGTGCTAATTGTCTCCTTTGTATATTTGAACAATCTGAAGAAAAGTGTATGTAATGCTGACTTTTTATGCCGACAATACACTGATGTACTGCTCTGAATGAATATACTGCTCCCTCTGCTTGGAATAATGTGTTACAGTACATCTGAAAAGGCTGGTTTCATCAAATGGAATCAAGCCATTTAAGCAACAGTAAGAACAGATGAGTCTGGTTGTAAATGTTTTTTAAAAAAAAAACAAACATTAGTGTCTCTGTTCATTTAATGATATTAAATAGTGGTTCTTTCTAGAAAAGAGACTTCATGTTGGAGAAGAGTTTTTATTTTCCGGTTAAGTAAAATTTGAAATAAATTACAAATACAACAAATATTTTGAAAGGACAATTCTGCCTTTACATTACATACATTACATGATCTAGGAAAATAACGGCAATACTAGCCTTTATCCATCAGTTATGATCAAACCATGCAGGTCTGATAAAATGAAATATGCTGTCTATTAATTTGGACTTTAACTGTACTGCTATCTCTGTCCTTTTCAGACGCATTCACTTTATTTGTTTAACTTACTATTTTATTTAATGCTAATTAGTTTTTTCAATAAAACTACTTGTTAAGGTTAAGGAATTGACAAACATGCTGAAGTTTAGCAAAATATTTTAAATGGTCTTCTTTGAAAACTATTATTTCAATCCAGCCATGTTAAATTGTTGTGTTGTACTTCATTTTCTTCCTTACCATCTGCTAAACTACAGGGATCATTCTGTGTTGATAAAAGACACCAGCCAGTCAAATGAAACCATCAGAGTGAGAACAGACTTCTCTAAGCACGCTGAGACGAAGCTTGGTGCATGAAATGTGCTACACAAATAAACTTGACTCGACTTGACTTCCTAATGACAAAATATGCAGAAGGTTTTACAATATTTATGCACAGAAAATTAAATCAGTCCTTTCTGAAGCCCCCCAATCCCCCGTCTCTCTTTGACTGGGCCAGCAGCAGCAGCCATCCAGCGCAGCAACTCCTGCAGGAATTAATTTAGATAGATTTTTAATTATCCAACTCTGATTTCTAGATTAGGTATTTATGCCCAAACTAATAAAAACAAAATACAGTGATGGATCTTTGGAGACTTGAAAATTGTTCTCTGCTCCACCCGTCTGAGATTACAAATTCCCAAGTTGGAAGATTGTGAGCAAATAAAAACACTTGTAAAGTAAATTAAGTGACACAGTCACAAAAGTCTAATAACTTATGATAGTCTGAGGACAAGAATTGCATGCATTTGCATGTTCCTCCTAGACCCTCTGCTTTACAGTCGAAGCACTAAAAAGTACATAAAGAGAAAGAAAAATAAAATAAAGACATATTTAAAAGGGTAAAACAATATAAAATAATGAACCTTACTGAAGCAAATTATTGAATACAATAGTTTTCAGGAGAATTAATCTAGTATGGACTTCCTCTTCAGAAGGGCGAAAGCCCACCGATCTTTTCTCTCTCACACACGCAGATGCCCAGACAAACCTTCATACTTCATTTACAGGGAACGTTTCTGTCTGTGTCACGCTCTATGGCTGAACCAACACGCTAACATTGTTAAATCTGACCAGGCTGCAGCTCAAGGCTGCTTCTGCTGATGCTCTGAGGTGAAAAGATTATTACCCAGACAGCAAGCCAGAAACTTGGGCACCAGCTACAGAAGAAAGCAGACAGATGGATATTTACTAATTCTGTGTGCTGCACAGAGCTGGAGATGTCTGCTTTGGGCCTCATGGTGTGCATCCCAGAGTCAGAGCCATTTCCGAGACATCCTGAACAAGCACATCCTCCTGCTCCCATCTCAAGAGACTCAATTGGTGTTGGACAACTTTAGTGAATCCCTGACTAGTTGCCATGAAATTTTCTTCTAGTTCAGCATTTGGAAACCCGACACACCAGGGCTAATTCATTGTTATCCTCATCTCTTCCTCGGAATTATGAAAGTGAAAAATGCCAGACGAGACCAAAATAACCAGCATCTGAGTGGCCTCATCAGTCATTTTACCTCCTCAGGGTCATACACACAAACCACCAAGCCCTAATTATGGTGGTATCTTAAATTTGCTCAGATTTTCTGTATGATGTTTTATTAATTTAATAACCGGGAAAACTTTGCTGAACTATGTAATAAAACAGATATTTCATCTGAAAGTTATCAGGATGTGGGAGGATTGGGAAACAATAAATCTATCATCCCATCATGCTGACACACAGAGGGTACAGATGTTGGGTAGACAACATTTTGTAATTAATGGTGAGTTTCGGAATGGTAAAGCTCATGAAGCATGAGTGGAAATACTTCCCCAAAGAGTTAAATGCTTTCAGCTTCAGTTTGACATGTATCACAGGGCTGGACCATCCTGCAAATGTAAGTTTCAGTCTGATACCAAGTAAATACAGGGCAAGTATTGCCAATACAATATTGATTCCGATTCTTTTCACTTGAAATTTCACAATAATATAATGATATTGCTGATATAGGTACTGATCACAATTATGATCATGATGAAGTTCAGTAAAGAGATTTTTGTCAAATACTGTAAAACATTTTTAACCAACAAACTGAACAGCAGAACAAATGAATTTAAGTCTTAAATTTTTTGTATAGTTTTGTAAACCATACAAAACAACATCAACAGTGTAAACAAATTCTAGAATGACTCCATTATTCTCTTTTATCTCATACAATTGTTGGAGAAAAATAAGGTACAAAGCAAATTCTCTAAACAAAGGCAAAAACTTCTCATCTGGCTCACATTCATATTCTTTGGCTTTTTAACAAAGACCTCAATTTCATCATGCTGGAACCGATACTAGCCTTGTTATCAATAGTATTAATTATTATATTGGTCTTACTAGCCCAAATTGATAAAATCAATCAATGGATTCATCATGGATTCCTTCTCCATGATTAATAACACAAAAGCATCTGAATGATCGGTCAGAGCATCAGAGGACATATTGTGGATATGCTGGAGGAATTTCGGAGGTAGACTATCACAATTTCTATCAGGGCGACGAAAGAGTCAAGGCAAAGCTTCAGTAAGCATTTCAGCTGTTTGGAATTGATCTTGATCAGTGTTTCAGAAATGAAATAAAAATGGAAGTACATGAAGAATCATTGTGGCACAGAGTGAAACTGACACACCATTATCTGGTTTCATAAATATCTCTGTGGAGAGACACAGAAAAATTGCAGCAACTCTCAAGCGAACAGTGAATTTATTACTTCATTTCTATGTTTCCTTCTGCTATTTGAGTGCAAACGGGTACAGAAAATACGCTGTACATGGCAAATTTTATTCCTGTAAATGCAGGAAGAGGTGCTAATGTTATGTCAGCTCTGTCTCCAAAGTGATACTTAGTTTAAACATTGTTGAGGTAGTTCCTTCTAAGTAGACCTACCAGACTGATGGATAAAGGGGATTTACGTAACTTTGAACATGGCTTTGAACATATCTGTAGGGTTTACAGAGAATGGTCCAAATGAGAGAAAATATCCAGTAAGCAGTGGTTGTCTGAACCAACATGTCAGAGGAGACTGGGCTGACTGGTTGGAGATGGTAGAAAGGCAAAAGGAAGTCCAATAAGCACTGGTTCCAACCAAGGTCTGCAGAATAGCATCTCTGACACATGATGGGCTCCAGCAGCAGGCCACACCAGGTGTCCCTACGGTCAGCTAAGGACAGGAAACTGAGGCTACAATTCACACAGACTCACCAGAACTGGACAAATTGATCTGATGAGTCTCTATTTCAGCTCCACATTCAGTTGGTGAGGTCTGAATTTGGTGGAAACATCATGAAAGCATGATTATCATTCATTATCTTCCAGCAGGATGATGCTCCATGTCAGACAGCTCAGATCAATGATTTTACTGGTCTCCACTGGACGCCACAGCCACCACATCTCTGTCCAATATTCCAGCTTTGGGATGTGGTGGAACGGGAGATTCTCTTTATGGATGCAGAAGCTGTGTGATGCTGTCATGTCAGTATGGAGCAGAACCTCTGAGAGATGTTTCCAACACCTTGTTGGACCTATGACACCAAGAAAAGAGGCAGCTCTGGTAGAAAAAAGTGGGTCAATTAACAATGAGAAGTATTTAATAAAGTGGCTACATGTGCCTTCGTGTGGTTTGGGATACATACTTTCAGTAAAAACATAGTGGACATGGAATTGAAAGAAATTTTGTTGGGGAGAACAAAATAAAATTTGATGCAACATTTTTAATTCAGTATGTGGTTTCAAAAAAGCAAAGTTTCTCAGGCATAAAGGAAGTGAAGTGAAGACGGTAAATCCATCGTATCTACCAAATGACTAAATTAATATCTAGTTTTACAAGCATACAGTACGATTTTTTTCTTTACAGTAGTAGTTTACATTTATACAGCGTATATAAATACTTTATATTTGGCAGGATGTCTTTCCGGGGAAGTCCCTGCCCTCCTGTGAGCGAACGTGGGATGCCTGAGGCAGACAGCAAAGCATCCCAGATCCCACAGAACAGAGAGGCATCATTTACAGACGTGACAATGATGAAGTCGGACACAGTTTGGAAAAGAGGAACCAGGGTGGGGGGTGGGAGGGAAAGTGGCTTGATGAAGAGACAGCAAAGGTAGACAGAATAAAGCAGCTAGAATGAAATGTACTAATTGAATCAGCTATCTGGGCTGGCAATGAAGCGAGCCAAGCTTGACTATGTGCCCTGCATGAACTAGCGGGAAGGTGCTGTTTGTAGTTCCAGAAGACGAGAGGATGCACCGTGTTGGGTACTGCAATGCTTTCACATCACTTTAATTCTTTCCAGATTAGCTTTTTTGTGGCTAAAACAGTCAAAAATAGTGGAGAAGTAAAGAGATGGAGAGGGGAAACACAGAGGGAAGATGGATCATTGCCAAGCGTAATTGAATTGTTCCACTGAATGCAAAACCTGCTGCTTAACGAGGTTGTGCCAAATCTGGTCTCCAGCTAGATCAAGACATGTTTTATTTAGGATGGATTTAAAGATGTAAACTTATCAGTGGGTTATATCACGACTTTTCCTGGTACATCCAGCAAACAGGTGGAGGAAAAACAAATTTCATACTTTAATGGTGACAGAGTCATTTATAATGGATTTTATGAGGGTCTGTATGAATAATAAACGTGTTTTCTTCTCCAACATGTTTTTTTTTTTACATGCACCACACATATAACCTTATCATTGATAGTGATATTCTGGGGCTGATCCTCCAGTTGCAGAGCTGAAGCACAATCCTTATGAAGAATTCAGGGTCTGTTCTTTGAAAAAACTGGCTCAGAGCCGACACGACTGCCATATGGCATCTAAGCAAACCAATATGTAACATCAGCTTCACATTCTCTAAAGCCTCACATGCTTTTTTCCTCATTGTGTGCACCGCTGAGGCATCTTGTGTCATATTCTGAGTGACATGCTTCACTTTGCCTCCTGTCTTTTTAATGTCTTTCAGCTAAATGTCGGCCAATTGGACAACAGGGTGAAGTTTGTTTTTGAGTTCTGCCAGACCAGACACTAGCAAAGCCTAAATCTTTTACAGTAGCTTGATCTCTTAAGGGTGAGAAGACTTTAAATGAGGCATTTTTTGGACTTCATGGACTCTTGCAGAAAGAACTGTCTTTGCTGGCGATTTTGGGTTTTATGACCCTGTAGAGCACAGCCGAAAGTAGCCATGCCTCAGCTCAGGTTACAGAAATATAATTTTAAGCTACATATTAAAATTTTAGATGTACAATTCAGTCAGACCAGGCAACATAGTTCCAATCTTCGACATATTTTAGGTTGGCTGTAGCTCAGGTGGATAGAGCAGTCGTCTA
>JBBBVT010000014.1:1804893-1822791 GCA_037177035.1 Craterocephalus eyresii
GCTGTATGAAATTTCACTGTATCAAATTCAGAGGCTTATAAATTTCAAAATCCGATGGAACAGATTAACTTCCATACAGATGGCTTTCTTTATCCATCAGGAGGTTTGCTCACTGGTACACTTTTATTTAAGTCTATGCTTGGAGTACTACGCTTGTATATTTGTAACTTAATCACTTTGCGAAGTGTTGATTATTATGGTTTGCATTCTAATGATCATCTGTTGCTCTGCGTTCCATTTGTCCGCACTGAGCTGGGAAAGAGGGCTTTTGGCTTTATGAATAAATGTGTTAAAGAATTAAGGTGTTAAATTTAGATGTATCTCTTCATTAATGGTTTAAATTTGACAGCCATGATAAAAATCCCAAATTTATTTGATAATTATAGGTTTTGTATTTTTCACGATTATGTGGTGACCCCCTGAAATGATCTCATGACCCGTATGTGGGTTCCGACCCACAGTTTGGGAACCACTGGTCTTCTCTGCCCCTTCTACATGAAACATGCTGCAAAAGGACTAAAAACTAACACAACTTATTTCACTGAAGGACTTTAAATCCAGACAGGGAGCACCTGAGACAGCCTCCTTAACGTGTAACTGTTTTACATTTGTACATCATTTTATTTGTTGACCGTAAGTGTAACTAACTTTTTACAGCCTCTTCCAGGACTCCCTTGGAAAATAGGTTCTTAATCTCAATGGGACTTTTCTGGTTAAATACAGGTTGAAGAAGAAGAAGAAAAAAGAAGAAGAAGAATTTCAGTAATGTTGAAGCATAAACATCAAAGTAGTTTTTTTGTAAATATATAGGCAGCATGAGCTAAATATCAAAAAACCCTCCGCTCAGCTGGATTTCATCAGAAATGAGAAGGGCTTCTGTTTATTAGCGATGGATTCATCAGAGGCTTTTGAAAAGAAACACTTTGCCTCAGACATAACACCAAATAAATCATCAGATTGTTGTCCTTGCATCGTTCTATGAGCCGGTCAAACAAGGCGCAATTTGTTCATTTAAACACACTGCAAAAGTAAGCAGGCAGTTTGGTTTGTTTTAGACAAAGCTACTTTCTAATTTACCCAATAGATAAACAAATGGTTGTGACTATTGAACACTCACAACATTCCCAAGATGCCCAGGTCTTCCTTTAGGCCGGCCAAGCCGTGCCATATTGTCCATATTGGAGATGTTGTCTGAGTTCTGAACTAAAACTCTTGTTTTGGTCTGCTTCACTTTATCAGAATTGGTCTTCGAAGAAATAATGTTCACATGTTGTTCTGTTAGAGATTCATGTTGTTGTTGTTCTGATAGAGATACATGTTGGTGTGATTAGAGGTTCAGATCTCCGGTTGCATTTCTCCAAAGGGATATTTATATTTATCCTGTGAGTGTGTCTGTTTTTTTTGTGATGTCTATATTTATCCTTCCCCAGTAACATACAGTACCTCAACACAAAAAAGTAACCATCTGGATTTACTGTAATAAAGCAAATAAATAGGAGCCTCCTATTGGATAATTCCTACACTACACTGCTGTCCATTATGTGATTTAAGTGGATGATTGTCTTTTATTCTAGAGAAGACCCACCAGTTTGAATTAGTGGAAGATTTCTGACTAATCAACTTACATTTCCTGTAAATTCCTGAGTTTTCCTGTGTTTATTGGTGTTTTTACACGTATTTGACTTTACTGTGAAACAAATAAAATACAGACTGAAACTCTTCTTTTTAAATAGCCGTACATTAATGTCTTCATGATAAATGTTATCTCTAGTTTAATTATAGATTATAATGAAAGGAGTGGACTGTGATTTTGAAGTAACTGAGGTGAACGTTTGCTTGGAACTGGCATTAATAAATAAACTGAATTATATTTAATTATTAGTAGGTAACCTCCCTCTGAGACCATGAAAAAACATGAGCTGACATGGTAGCAGCCTTGGAGCTTCTCCTGAAGCGTCATGAAAGAAAACGTCCCTGGCCAAAGAATAATGGAGCATTCAAAAGGATGGCACTCAGATTTGAAGGACCTGGATGTCAAAGTTCCAGACTGGAAATTTTTAATTGACCTTTTTTAATATGTTGGAATTTTTTTGAGTAAATTATAGTAATTAACAGTTCCTATGCCTATGGTGGAAAATTAGTGATGTCCCTGCACTCTTAAACTTAGACATGTAGAAATACAAATGATAGAAAGGTAAAACCCTTTGGTTGCTTTGTCGTCACACAGCAAATCCCTGAGTTTAGGTCTTGCAGCTGATTAGCCTCACTGTTTTTGTGCATGTTAAACATTTCAAGGCTTTTTGTATTTCAAACACCATCCTACATCCAATAACACCAATTTATAAGCACACTTCAAAAAGCCTGCAAGAGAAATAAATGAAGGGTCTGAGTTTCCATTTTAACAAGAGAGGATAAAACACATAATGAGACAGACAGAAGCTTTGTGTTCACTTCTTTATCTCTAAGCTGACATGAGATGGATGTCCTGAGAAATAAGATTAAAATCTTTATTTGCAACCCTTTTCATTTGGCATTTATTGGATAAGCTTTTAAGAAAAGGTATTATACAGGAGATTAAATTTTATATTTTTTGCATTTATGTATCACACAAAGTTTTGCTTTATTCTTTTTAAGTTTCAATTGGCAGGACAATTTCTGCTTTCTGTTATCTTGTTGCATGACCTATGTTCTCTTGATTAATGACATAATAAAATCTTGTTCATGTACTTTACGAAATGCAATGTTTCACAAATCATTAAAATCTTGTCCCAACAGATTGTAAAAACTGCAGACAGGCAGCAGAGTGACTTTCTCCTTGCAGCCCTGCCATGCACACCATAATCCTGTTTCCAGCTGAAAGGGTCCTGAGTACAGAAATGAGCGGAGTCTACGCAGATGTTGACAAAGAGCTTACTAACACCCAGATGTCTTTATACTGAAAAGCAGCAATTAAGCCAACAGTAACTACATACAAATAAGATATGGAAAAACACACATCAAAATCATCTTCATATCTTCAAGTTTCAGCTTTCTGGTTGAAGAAGCACATATAATAGAACTTTATGGGCCTTTGCTGAGGTTGAATTAATGAAAAAAAGTCTTGGTGTGACATACAGTACATGTCAGCTTTTAGCTTTTAGACTTTCTTACTTATATTAAAAAAATCCTCTTATTTGTGCTTAAACTGCTTTTAAATCATCTCTCTGCAGAGTAACAGTTACCAAAAAAACATCAGTAAAACCAGCCCATACAAAAGTTTCATGAGCCTCCTCTATGTTTAATGTTTGCATGTACTCTACTGAAGAGCATCATAAGAAATTCCCATCTTCCTCCCCTGTGACAAAATTTGACAGCATCTGACACCTTCTCTCAACCAGCCGCCCGTTTATACATCAGCCCAGTCAGTCCTGATCACTTCATTCAGTTTTTTCCAGGCAGTGTCGCACGTGCAGCATCAGCACGCAGGTGACGGGAGCAGGAATCCAAACGTCCGGCTGTCGCACTGCTCTGATGCTGATAAAACATGGACAACAAAGGCTTGATGGCACCGTTGTTTGGTTTTTAAAAAGACTAAAAAATGGCCCCAGAAAAGAAGTTATAATACTAAAAGGTACATTTCCATTCAATAAGCTGTGGAGTAAAAAAAAAACATCAATATCCCAAGGTTCCAGTGTCCCACTTTGATGAAACATTAGGGACAACACTATGTTTTGGCCGCACCGCCTGGTGATTAAAATATAACTTCCAGCCTGAAGGGAACATTACAGTTAAAGGTCAACGTGTAAAACCTTTAAAATGCCAGGGCCGGTGCACCACCGTTGTTAACAGTACTTTGAGGAGGGTTTCATGCTAAAATTAAGAAATAATACTAAAATATTTAAGAATTAGGAAGACGCTAAAATATATTAGGATTTATCTGTTGAGAATGCTCATTTTAAAGAACAATGTTTTTTTGCATTAATACAAGTTAAGTTGACTTTTTGCATATTTGATCCAGCCTCCTAAGCAGATTTAATATGAAGAGGCAGCTGCCAGCCATTGCTTCATGCAATGGTAGACGCTACCTTGCTAACTTTTCTTGGGCAAATTTGCATCCTTGGAACGAAATGTTTGCAGCAAAGCCAAATATAATCATATGCATCACTCTAAGCTCACTTCAAGACAACCTAGTGAACATGTTAAACTGATGAAGTTCTCTTTCATGAGCAAGAAAAGGTAACCACATGACAGACAGTTACATCCCCTTCACATTCATTCAAGAGGATAGATTGAGTCCAGCTGTTTATAGCACGTTTCGTGCGCACAGCATAGCAAAACTGACCAAAAATGCATTTTCACACTTGCAAAAGTCAGTTTATTCCATTTTACTTCTGAAACTACCAAAGTAGCAGCTACAGATGCTGGTAAACTCAGTTTTGCTGATGGTGGCAGTAAGGTTGGTATGAGATTATTGGTGGAGTCCATGGTTAACTTCAGTTCAGTTCCACCCAGCGTTTCCTGTTTTAGAACCTACATGGTACAGTGTCTTCACATGTTTGTGGAAGCAAACACTGAACTAAATCAAATATGTGTTGATTTTAAGAATGCTCCAGAATTCATTCAGTGAAAAGATTCAGAAATTCTGAAACATGTCATCATTTGGATCGATCTACCCAGCCCAAGTTGTCACATAAAGATAATAAAGATTTAGGATCAAGAAAATTATATTCATCTGATTAGAGGGTCAAAGTGTTTTTGCTAAACTGATTTAATTAAAGCTAGGCTAAGTGACAGCTTCACACTTGAATATGAAAATATGATTCATGAAAAAATGCTAAAGCCACTTTGGTCTGATTTTGGTTTGTGTGTGACTTTTTTGGAGTGCACAGGATTGTAACATGCTTAGCAATGAAAACACAATTCCCTTGCCTTGCAGGCTCTTAGCTCACAGCTTATGCTTTCATAACTCCGCACCCAAAAACATCAGGGAGGGTATGTGAGCTCTGTATGATGACGGCTCCTTCATGGACATATGAGAAAGATGAGAGAAAAGGCACCACTTTTGTATTGATTGCTTTTGGTAAGAAGCCCTATTAAAACAAGACATAGCACCTGTTAAGATGTCAAGACTGGGCTTGAGCTCTGTGCACCTAATCTAACCAGGCTGGTGAAGAAAGAAAATGTTCTCTTTAAAGGACAATGTAATGAGAGATTCCACGGGACCCGTGCTTCCTCTAAACCTGATCGGTGTGACAGAGGAGTTTTCTTCATGACAGATTTCATGTTGGGATAATCGCTTAAAGGCAAGTGCAGTTCTGAGACAAACACATAAAAGAATATTTCCAGAGTCCACACCACATCAAAAAGCACTTAAATCATGAATGCTGATGAATGAGTGCTGCATAACCTCGCGCTGACGTCTCCAAATTTCATGTCAGGAAATCAAACACATGCGGCAAAAAGCTGAAAATGTGTCTCTTTGTAAGATAAGACACTAAGTTTTGAAACACTTTAGAAAAAATAACTACAAAACTACCTTTCTTCCTGAAAAGCATTTTTTTTGTTGTAATCTCCAGTGGCACATTTGTTGAAACGACATCGCACGGAGACTTAAATTAAACTCATCTCCTGTCCGCTCCCAGGCAGTTGTTCTCTAATCCTGATGATAACTGAACAAAAGGAGATAGAATATAATATTTCTAAGATGAGTCCTTAAGGAAACCTCGTGTAAAAGAAGTAACCTTCTCCTTTTGAAACACATGTGCCACCGCGGTGTAAGGTGGGGAGATGAGATGACAAATAATTCAAGAGGGCTATCTAGAACAAAGGAGGGGAATCCATCATTGAAGATGCACTATAGAGAGACTGAAATAATAACTCAAGGATTACCAGAATGACAGAGTAGAGTTTCTTCATCTCCTCACAGGTCTTCGTCAGCGAGGCGAGCTCCACTTTGTAGTTATCAATAACCATCTGGAAAAGCGAGAAAAGGGCACAGAACCAGTCTCACTCAAACCTTTATATTTCTTCTCAGATGATGAAAATATTCAGAAATTTACAAAAAAGGGATTGAAAATGTTCCGACTTTTTCCCCTTGAATGGCACTAGGACTTTGTCAGAGTTTGAACGGGGATGATTAGTGAACTGAAACGCACGTTTTGTAAAAAAACATTTCAGTCGCTTAGAGGTTTTATTGTTTATTCTTAGTTCAAGAACTGCAAGTAAAATGAGAGGAAATCAGCAGCTGAAAAGCCCAGATGTAAAGTGATTCTGTGCAGCGGTGCTAAAGGATGACAGGACGGAAAAAAGATGAATACTTAGCATTATATAACACCACATTCAGCCCTGCTGACATAATTCTTTTAAATCAAACTGAGAGGCTCCCTGATTAGCTGACAAACGCAGAGACGGGCATTAACTGAGGTCAAATTAACAGCTTTGTTAAAACTCTCTGGTACCGTTTATCAGATTTAAAGGCGAAGGGAAAAAATCACATAAAATTTCCCAGAAACACTGATTATTGTAACCAGTCACGTGGCTGTTTAAAAGAAGATTCTCCAGATTT
Organism: Craterocephalus eyresii; assembly: GCA_037177035.1. NCBI lineage: Eukaryota > Metazoa > Chordata > Actinopteri > Atheriniformes > Atherinidae > Craterocephalus > Craterocephalus eyresii. The sequence continues at coordinate 1,811,438 of JBBBVT010000014.1, forward strand.
CCCAGTGAGTAATGGCTAAGTTTTCTTTGATGTCACATCCAAACATGAAATGTAGGATCAACTTTGCTCATTGTTGACCGGGTCTGACCAGCAAATATGGAAAGTTGGAAAGGTAACTGTTCATCTCATTTATAAATGACTCACAAGTGTGCAATATTCTAACTCCAGTTGTTATTTTAATGATGAATCATCGTGCTCTCCTCCACCCTCACCATGTTTGACTAAAACTGAGGTTTGGTTTGTGCGTGACTGTGCAAGAGGGAAGTAGGAACCTTCCTCATTGTTTCTGGTCATGCCATGAGCTGCAACCATATTAGAACGATATTTTACATGAAATGGAGAAAATATTTGGAGTCAAGCTGCAAAACGATCCTCAATTTCTTATTTTAAGACTCCCAAGTAGAGTCATAAGACCCGAGTACAAGAAGCTTTACTGTGCTTTAACATTTGCTGCAAGGGAGAATGTTTTACTCCAGTGGATTAGAAATAAATCGCCCACTGTTAAAAGATGTTTTATTGGACCTGGTAACTCTGGAACATTTAACTTGTATAGTGCTTGTGTTTTTATAATGCAATGTGTGAAGTCTTTTATGTATTAAATCTGTTTTATTATGTAAAGCACTTTGTGTTGCCAAACCATATGAAAAGTGCTTTATAAATGAATAAAGTTTGAAGTATTAAAAACAAATAAAGTTTTTTGAATTTGGAAACCGTATTATGATTATGTGAAGCCTGAGGTTTCAGCTACTCTAATTCAGGGATTTTCTTAAATGTATGTAACAGACTGCCCACATGGTTGGTAGAAGACATGAGCCAAAATCTCTTTTCTATTCTTTTTTCTATTTTTTGACATGTTTTCTGTTTTGGGTTTGATGTGTATGTATATGCAGTTTCCAATGTCCCTTATTAAACTATTTATCAATATAGTTTTTGATAATGTGTATGCTTTTTGGGGGTGTTTTTTTTGGGGGGGGGGGGGTTGTAACCTTTCTTGGATATAAATGTACACCAGTTCAACTTGTTTTGGTATCTAGTACATTAACCCATATGTAATTTGTGAAAATACTCAGATAAGATCTTTGCATCTTCCTTATACAACATCACAGTATGTCTATATATAAATCTTTTTCACCTTTAGGTCTTTCGAGAAGTTTGGATGTTGAGCTCCAGCATTTCTCTTCTTTGAGGTTTTTCTGTACTGAATGACTTTTTGCAGTTCATTCTTCAGCACTGAGGAAACACATAAAGAATATTGGAAAACATTCATCATATCTGAGCACTGAAGCAAGTAGCATCTTTAAATCAAATCCTTTCTCTGGGATGCTGTGCAGCTCTGTTGTTGCTTGTGGCAACTGCTTGTAAAACACTATAAGAACAGACATTTAGACTCTAATTTACCCAGATAAAGGCATGATGGGGTTTCAGCAAAGTATGCTGAAACAGAAGTTACAGTAACATTGGTAATAAAAACACTTTTTATCAACATACAGTAATCACAGCAAATTGATGCATGAATTTGGTAGTAAACCCGATCTACTCACCGTCCACTTCTGCAGTCAACCCTTTGATGGAAGCTGTCCAAAGAAGATAGAAATTATATATGATACACACACAGTAATACACACAAAAATGCATGTTTCACTTCACAGACCCTAACCAAACAGTACCACAATGAGTTTTCCCTTTTTTTTCACAATTTTGATCAAATCTTGACAAGCAAATACCTCCTGGGACAGTTTCAAATTCTGCCAACTCTTGGGTAAAAACGGCCAAGTGTGGTTCTTGCAACATGATCTGCTCCACAAGGGCATGGAGCAAGGTGAACTTCCTGTCCCTCCCACGCAGCTGGGAGAGCTGGGGACGGAGAAGAGGCAGAATGAACAGGGACAGAATGACTGACAGAGTTATATCTACATCTTCTCCTGCCATGCCTCCCGTGTGTGATGTGCTCGCACCGGTTACTGAGTGCAGAAAGGAAAATATGGGGAGTTTCATTTTTCTATCAGAGGGTCTGCAGTTTACTTACATCCCACCCCCCCCACACCTCCAACCACCTGGTTGGCTTTCTAACACCTGCTTCCCCCACCCAGCAGTGTTTGTCTCGTTCTATTCACCACGTCCTCCCTCCCTCACCCATCCATCCTTCACTCAGCAGTTCATTCAGCCTACCCTCCTTTATCCATCATCCCTCCATCATCCATCCATCCATCCATCCATCCATCATCTCTCATCAGATCATCCATCCATCCATCCATCCATCCATCCATCATCTCTCATCAGATCATCCATCCATCCATCCATCATCTCTCATCAGATCATCCATTCATCCATCCTTACCCCGCCCTCATTCGTCCATCCGTCCATTCACCTTCTCCCTCATTTTCTCATCCACCTCCCTCCTTTTTCATTGAGTCGTTCATCCTCTTTCTCTCAACCATTCACCCACCCCCCACCCCCCCACCCCCCCTCCCCATACACCATTCACTCCTTCATGGTCTCTTCATAGTTCCTCCCATTCCTCACCCATTCATTCGTCCCTTTCTCTTTCTCTCCCATCCTCTGCCTCATCTCATTGAACCAGTAAACTCACACTGGCTCCTTATGTGTAAATGACCCGTTGATATGCTGTCATGGTTTATTTCAAACAAGTTGAAGTTTCAGAGATTCCCACCGTAGCTGCAGAATTTCATGTAATTACCCCAAAGGTTTAAAGGGAATAAAACTCCTTGAACTCAGGCTCTAAGTGGCAACTAAAGTCTGGAAACTCTTCTTTTGAATAAAAAAAATATTACAAAAATACATCCTTCCCCATGTTAATTCAAACCAAGCACAAGTGCTAGCATTTGAGGACTAATAATCCCATTACAGTTTCCTGGTAAGGAGTGAGGAGCAGAATGTCAGATGTGATGTCTGACTGGTTATTTGTGTGATAAATCACATGGGTCTTCCTGTGGCCATCCTCTGAATATAAGGCTTTAGAACGATCAGAATATATATGTAATGTGGAAAGACGTTCACTCGTCTCCATTAGATATACTCTATGATTAATATAAGACAACATAAATAAGAGGGTTTTTACTGTCTGTGACCAAAGCAGCTATATTTTATGAAATAGCGATGAGCTATGCTACAACAGACACTGCCACATAATTCTAATTCAAGAGGGATCTTGTTACGGGCCTTCGCAGTCTTTTTCTAGGTTATGTTGTTTACCAATTGAAGCCTCTGAGGGCTACATGTATGAGGCATCAATTGAGAACTGATGCTCACAAGAATCAGAAAAAAGATCTGAGATAACCTCGATGCATTTGTCTTGAAAGCAGTAAGCCGTTAATATAAGGTGAGGCTGTCTCGAGCAAAACCAGCTTACTCTTCTCAATTAGACCTGGAAACACCTCTGGGGGAGCGCAAGGTCTCTGATTCATTAAATGAAGCAGAGGACGTCTACCTCTGTGCACCGAGTATTGCCCCTTAAACCTCCCAGTAGAAAGAGTCCCACTCAAAAGTGTTTTACCAACTACATTCAGAGGAATTGCGAAAAGTCATTCCTCCCCCAGACTAAAACAGGCCATACATCACCCTTAAAGCAATGAGTTTCAAGAACAAATCTGTTTACTCTTTCCCCAGAGTTAGATGGGACAACAAATCTATGTTGCATCCCTGATAGATATACCCTTTTTATCGATATGATAAGAAATTACCAGAAATTTTTTAAATCTTTTGAGATCTGCACAACTTTCCCACCAATGCAGTGACTCAGCGTCTGCAGTGATATTTGACTCTCAGAGTAAATATTCAGACGACATGCACAAGTGGTTGCCTTATAAAAAGGAAATTAAAAGCAAGTGGTGGAGGAGGAGGGGGGGCTTTTTATGATGGAAAACAGCTGTGTTGCAGCTATTACGTGAGTTAAATAAGAAAGAAGTGGTTTTGAATGCTGTCTTACAGGAATTATGAGGGTACACACAAACATAAAGAGGTGAGGGAATGTGGGATAGATAAAGGCAAATTCAAGGTGTTGTCTGTTGTGTTTTGCTGTTAATTAGAAAAAGTGTCATGCTGAAGGCACATTAACTGTTACAAATCGCTGCTATCACCTAACAAGTTGTCTGTGTGTTCACACTCAGATGGATCAAACAAACACAATCTAACCGTCTAACTGGTTTGGAGACAAACGTCTGTTGTAAAACTTCTGCTAGAACACTGTCTCCCAACCTGGGGTACCTGACCCTTCAAAGGGGGGCCCAAAGGGACACAGGGGGTCTCCAGAGCCAGAGAGTGTTAAAAAATGAAGGCATTGTCTACAGAGAGGAGAGTCAAATAAAATAAAATGTTTGTTTTTCATTATTTGGACATTTTGTTAGTTCGTGGGTATCCTGATGGATTTCAGCTTTATGATTCAGCTGGTCCTAATTTTTTTATCACAATGGCTCTAAGAGGTCCATAGATTTTTCAGCATCATTTATGAGGACTGGGGTGATAACATTGGGATATAAGGACACTGTTCAGCCACATCTGTAGTAAATGTAACACAAAACCTTGGCTCAGTTCTTAGATGAAATTAAGTTTCATTTGTGTTTGTTTAGTGGAAGTAACAGCAGACTAAATGCACTTAATGACGGCTGACATACACTTTGTGCAAAGTCTAATTTCTCCTGTGAGTTTAGGCAGTGACAGAATCACACATCTCTCTCTGACTGAGTGAACAGCACGACCAGAACAAACAGGGATGCACAGAGGCCCAGCTGTGCGTGTCAATGAGCCGTCTTATCAGGCTACAGGCCAAACTCAATCAGAGGTCAGACAGCGGTGGAGCAGTCGTACTTTGGTTAAGGAGGAGAGGCGGAATCCCTTGGCCTTTTCCTTTCCAGCGTTCTCATTGAGGTAATTGCCGATGGCCAGCAGGTACTCCAGCACGGAAACAAATGACCTGCAGTTGTACAGCTGCGTGCACATTCTGATCTTCTGGTTAATCAGCTGGAAAACAAACACAGGAGCACAGAGCAAAGTCATTTTGTTCCCTAATTCAATTTCACACATACGCTCAAATTCATTTCCACAGACAACTTTGTAGAATTTAAGCAAAATCTAGCTGAGACTTGGTGGGTTCGGAACTTTCTGACAAATTCAACAAAGAAAACTCAGAGCTTTATGATTTTACATTACACACATAAGCATCTTTGTCACAGCACCTTATTTGACCTCATAAAATGAATAATCAGGACCCTGTTTTTAGGCGAGATTATTATTTGGTATGCAATTGTGTCAAGAACAGATTTCCCGGTAGAATATCACACAATCTCCCTGTTTAACCACCTCTGAACAGATCCTGTTGAATATGGATGGAAATCACGCTGAAAAAAAAATCAAAGTGGGATTTTAGGTTCAGCCAATGGTGTATTAGAGGGAAAAAAAGAAGTTGGTGCTTTGGGAATTGTAGTGTTGGGAAAAAAATCTTTTTCACATAAAGCTCATGCCAGCCCAGCAACAACAATCCCACCATATGTTCCCGTTATAAGAATAACCTCCCGACAAGTGGGACAGCCTCAGATAAAACAGAGAAAGCTGAAATGAGGAACATATATAAACTTGTTCTGTGCTTATAAAAGAACACATGATTTGGAATGGATGTAAAATTTCAGCTAAATAAAAAAGATAGACTAAGCATATTGTAAACTTGCATAAATGTGATCTAGAAGGGTCATAAGCCTTTATCTGCTCTGTTAAAATAGAATTATGAGTGGAGAAGGTGTCCGGCTTGTAATTAGGTAGAAGTTTTGTTCACATTTCTAAAAGAAAAGGTTGTTTTCTGGGTTATTTTGCCCTCATCTTTCCTTCCTTCCTCGCTGAGTGGGGCCTGCTTGCATCTGGGACTGCTTTGCTCATTACGTGGGAGTAAAGCCGCCGCTTGCTCCTCACTGTTAGGGGTGAGAAAGTTTACTGCTGAGTATTTGCACTTCTTAGGCTATAAATAGTCTTGGAGTTCATTTATGCTCATTGTTGTAAAAATGCATACTTCTGTTTCCTGCTGCATTGTTTCATGTGGATTTCAGAACGTTTGCAGTTGCGTATGAACTCATCAAATAGAGAGGCAACACCGGAAATGATGGGGGCAGTGTTTCACAGAATGTTTCCGTTTTTCATTTGTTTCCAAAATCAAAGCTTTCAAACTTAAATACGGGTAGGCTATGTGATGTCCTAACCCTGCTGTCCACAATAACATAAATATTAAAATTGTTATTATTCCATCAGTACATCGTAAATAAACTAAAATGCATTATTTACATGCATATATTAATATGCATTGTTTGCATATTTTCATATCTTATTACGATGTTTACTATTATTTAACTTTGAAATGGTGGAAATTTTGAAGACAGTCTTGGTGAACGTTTCCACTCCGAACACAGCTAACTGTAGCCATGTTTGCTAATATACTTCATTCTCTCTCTCTTTTGTTTCATTTTTCTAACCCTGTCGGAGACAGTGTAATGTAAATACTGTCACAGTTTAAGATGGGATTTAAAATCGTTTCTACAAAAGGTTGATAAGCCATTGGCCAGTTTATTTAAGCAAGACCTCTGCTTCTCTTGCAAAGCTGCTGACATTTCTTCAGCAGCAGGTTTTCACACAGTTGTTCTACAGGAACGGCACTTTCATATCCATGTTTATCTTTGTGCAAAAGTCATATATGATAGGCTGGATATTCTGCTACACGGCAGCAAATAAAAACATAGAAACTACTGAAAATCTTATTGGTTTTTGTGTTTGAGTGCATTAAAGAATCAGGTGATGCCTCCCTGTCTGCTGCATCACCAGCTTCACAGAGCATGACAAACATTTAAAGAAAGAGTCCACAATGCAAAGTAATATCTGTCATCCTGGAAAAACTAAAAACCAAAAAAAATACTCCACACATCGCAGGTGAGTGGATTCTTAAGAGGCCGGTGGACTCAGAAAATGGAAGATTTACAGAGGACACTTGTGTCTGAGCAGCTCTCACACAGACACTGGATGACAATCGGCAACCCACACGCCAGCCTTCGCAACCTTCAAATATCAAAGTTTACACAGACTGACCTTTTCCCAATAAATCTAAGGTGGAAGATAGAAAACACCCCAGAGGCGAAAAGCCACGAGTAAATTGAAACTTAATGAAATCGCTAATCTTTCCTCTCCAGTCATCTCGCCAGCACATGACATGTTTGTCTCTGTGTGCAAGACAAAGAGAAATCTGTGTCACAGTCAATGGATTACAGAGCCATCCTTCTTATCCGTTCTTTCTCCTCGTCCTCAGACAGTCAGACGAGAGATCAGGATTGAAGCAGTGATGCTGAAAGAAACAGAAGCTGTAGAGAATCACATGAAAAAATAAAATTCCAGCTGAGGAGCTGCGAGGTGTTTTTGTTTGCCTGTAATATCTCCGCCGCCTGCAGTCCCCTATGCCAATAAACAAACGGTCGTCCATAACACTCTTAGCTATTAGTTTTACTACTAACAAATATGGAATTTAGTGCACAAGACAAAACCTGCTGTGCATGAAGATGATGATACAATTATATACATTTAGAAACTTACATTTCACTTAAACTGTACTGCACTGAAGAGAGCCGAGAAATGAAAAATCATTCATTTCTACATATTCCTTTTTGGGGCGCGGAATATATATTTTTTATTGGTTTTGGAATAAACCAAAAAACCTTTTACCCCACCTTTCCAGACCACGGAAGATGATTTGATTAAGATCAACCTTTGATTTCTAAAGTGCCATCCTATTTTCTTTAATATTAACCAGCAAGTGGAAGACTTTAACTACCTTAGACATAAAAAAAATCAAACTCAAAGTGAAAAGCTTTCACATAATAATGTCAGTTCGCGCAAAGATTTTCTTATTCATTTTATTTTCAGAGCCATGATGTGTCTGAGCCTTAATGGCTTTGTGTGGAGGCGAAGGTCTCCCCCGTTTTTCAGCTCCTCTTAAACACATGACTGAAGCCTCGATTTGATGCTTAGGTGGTGCTGGAAACTCACAGGCTGCAGGTCGTTCATGCTGATGGGAAGCTCCCTCAGAGTCAAAAGCAGGTCAAGTTGTGTGCTCAGGTAGGGGATGTTGCACATCTGCAGCAGAGGAAAGATTAGAGGCTAATGAGCAGTGCATTCACAGAGGAGAGAGCAATTATGTCACCATCACACAGCCTAGTTCCATGTGATAATTCAGAGTGATCGAAGCATTGTGAGCAGGGTGGGTTCCTGCACTTCCACTTTGGTCAGAGTGCTGCAGCAAAGTGCTGCAGGTCTGTCGACAGGCTGCTTTAACTGACAAACTGAAGGCTTGACACTTTGAAACGATTGGCTGAGCTGCCAAGTCAACCTTTGTGTCTGAGCTAACCTCTAATAAATCACTCCACATTGTCAGAGCGCCCCCTCATGCTCAGGTAGCATCTCCTGGGAGCCAAAGGGCAGCTGCTCTGACAGATACGTAACGAGACATATTAGGATTAGTCTTTGAAATGTAGACCATCTCATTATTTGCCCTTTTTTTATTTCTCAGTGTTTTTGTTTTGTGTGCTGAAGCAATCTGCTCCTGGTGTTGTCACATTCAATGACACATTTTTGAATTTCCAGTAGGAGGTGAACAATGATTCCACACCAAGACAACACAACAGACTTCAGACAATAAAAGTGTGTTCACACACCTGTCACTTTTTAAGGTGATCACACTTGGAAAAATCTGAGAAAAGTCAGGTGTTGTGCTTTCACTGCATGGCACGTACTGTTGTACAATTGTACAACAGCTGCTACAGGACTGGATGGCAGCTTTTCTACACCCCTCTGTTTTTATACATGTGTGAATTTGTGTTTAATAGCAAAAGAGGTGTTGCAAACAATTATCCTGACAGGGAAATGATTATTCAGGATGGTTATGACGGCTGATTGTTCAGTTTATTTGGAAACTCTATGAGGATGCATTAGACACACAGCAGGGAAATCTTATTGGATACCAGAATCCAAGTTCTTCTTCACGGTCAAGTGACAAGCTGTAGAAAAAAAGCCTAAATCATTAGTGGAACATAGTGGGATGGTAGAGTGGAACAATTCTGTAATCACCACAACCACCAGAAAAGGTTCAGAGCACAGTTTACTTTAAGATGAATCTATTATCAATGTTAATATAAACTCACCAGTCTTTTTTAGGTACACATATTTATCAGTTTGTTAACACGAATGGCTAATTGGCTAATTACATGGTAGTAACTCAGTGTGTTAAGTCAGGTGGACATGGGGAAGATGACTTGATGAAGTTCAAGTCAGCATAAAAAGGAGGAAGAGAGGGGATTTCACCCAGTGAGCAGCAGCTGTTGGACCAGAACATGTTGTTTTCGTCAGAGGTCAGAGGAGAATGGGCAGACTGGTGTCATGTCGATATGAAAGGAAAATCTCTGAGAAATGTTTCCATCACCTCGTAAAACCCATCACATCCAGAGTTAAAAGGTTCTGAAGGAGTAAAGGGGTCCAGCCTGGCACCTGAAGGTGGGCCTGATAAAATGGCTGATGAGTGTGTCGTGCACAGTAGCTGCACTAAAGCAAACACAGGATGATTGTAAAAAGTCAGAACTCAGTGATTTCTCAGAATGATATCTTCCTTACTCTCAAACCCCCGACTGCTGCCGTCTGCTTACTTTAAACTTTTCTCTTCAAACAGCTGGATGTGCACTTAGTGGCAAATACAGTAAATGAAAAAAGTATTTCGTGCTTGAAACGTGCTAAATTATGGGCATCCTTTTTTGTAGTCTTATTTTTACTTTTTAGGATTTCTCTTTCTTTGTACTTGTTGTGAGGGAAGGTCTATGATTTTTCTGTAGGTACTGGTGTTTATGTGTATGATTTACAAAGTGTACATTGATATGAAAGAAGCTAATATTGGTGCATGGGTTTGTGTATAACACATATAAATAGGATTATGGTGAATGTGAATGGGTATGTGTATATGTGTATAGAAATGCATATAAAAGGTAAAATGTTTTTCAGGCATTATCAACTAGTCATCCAGGAACCCTATTGTTGCTGAATGATTAAGGAGAAGGGGTGGGGGATTTTTATTAACATAATATATATAATAATATATATAACATTTTTTTTCTATCCAGGAAAAGAAAATACATTTGTATGTATTATGTTCTTTTCATTTTTTTCATTGTGTTCTTTTCTCTTTTATAAAGTAAAAAAAATGAGTGTAAAAAAATGTGTTTTTTAGGCTTTGGGACTTGCTGATGGTTTTTTGTGCTGTGTGCTCAAAAGAATGGATTCAATACACTGAACACAATGATCATCAGCAAGCTGAAGCTTTCTGAAGGGCCTCCTTAGCTCCACTTTGTTTGAAAATTGCAGATGAAAAAGGTAAACATGGGATTTTTGTATGCACTAAGTGGTGTGTTTACATTTTTGCCCAATGCCAAAGTCAGATTTTTAATGCCTGACCTCTAAAGGAGGAACTTTTACTGTCTAATTTCTTGCACAAAAAGACAGTAAAAGTTCTGCAAGCCATTGCATCCTGCTGTGGACTAGTCGTTACTTCTGTTATTGTCCTGTTTGCAAAACAAAATGCACATTGATATATTCTGATGTACGGTGCAGTTAATAGAACATGAGCACATGAGTATAAAGTAGAGTACAAATGCTTAAGCATGTATGTCATGGAGGAATCACTTCACTCTGAATAACAGTAATGATTAAATTGATAATAAATTTAGGGCAAAAAGTGTGGATTCAGAAATATTTTGTAAGCACTTTATTTTTATAATGTTTTATGTCTGTTTTACAAGAAGAGCCTACTGAAGGCTCAGGTCTTTCAGTGATGCTAACACGGTCTCTTCTGCTTATGAAAGTCCTTCTGGCTGGTGTCAGATATTCCTGAGAGGCAATAAGGATTTTCATCTGTTACCCTCCTGCAGCCTCGAGCCATCCACATGCAGCCCGGATCGCCTGGCTTGCTGGAAGGTGTTAGCCAGATGAAGCATGTCATAACACCCACACTGTGAAAATGAGCTGAGTGAATGCAGATTCAACAGGCCCTTACTCATACTGGGCTAAATGTGCAGATGCTGCATTAGGTTCTGCTTTGGTCATGGTCTCAGAAGTCAGTGCACCTGTTATCTTCACTGCAGTAGTCCAGGTCTACCTGGGGCAGCAGTTAATGCAGCAAGGAGGTTGCGGTTAGGAGATGGTGGCCTTCCTGTGGGTTCTGGCTGCTCTTCTTGTGCCTAAGTGTGAAAACAAGTCTCTCTCTCTCTCTCTCTCTCTCTCTCTCTCTCTCTCTCTCTCTCTCTCTCTCTCTCTCTCTCTCTCTCTCTCCC
>JBBBVT010000014.1:1822891-1835553 GCA_037177035.1 Craterocephalus eyresii
CTTTAATGAGCTCATTCTCTGAAAGTTTTTACCTAAAAGTTTTATTAAGACATAAATCAAATATTTCACTTCGGTGTAATAGGCTGAATAGTTGTAAAAAATGATAAAGATATGGATGTGAAAATTCACTAATTATAACCATGTCTTTGACTTGTAAACTCCACTTGCTGCACTTTATCATTTAATTTGTTCGCATTAAAATTTAGACAATTAGACTTTCTTAGGATCAGCAAATAAAGCAGTTAAATGCAACAGCAGCTCTTAGTTGGAGCATTTCTGCATTTGTCAGAGGCTACTGAGCACTAGTAAGTATCTACAAAGACGGTATCAGACATGTTACTTTACTTAGTTGAATAAAATATGTTTCTAAATTTAACTACACTGCATTTTGTTTGCTTCATTACCTCATAGATGATACATAGTGATGTGCCTCCCATGCCTGTTTTTATAGAGGCAGACAGTCTGTCCACAAGTAAACTTAGCATAACTTGCTGGTTTATTACCAGTGTCCTACATTTGTTCATAATACAGGATATTTTCGTTGAATTAAAGTTCTCATACCCCCAAATACTGAGTACGTCATCTACAAAGTCTACTGGTGTAACAGATGCAGAATGTTTTCTTGTATAGTATTGCTGAAACATGTCAGGCCTCCTCCAAGACATAACCCGTCTGGATGGGAGCACATATTGCATATAACATACAAGAATCATTTTTAAGAAATTGCAATTAGGAACCCCATTTACATTCTTAAAAATGTGTATTTCATAAAAAAACACTCACAAATTTGAAAGATTTACACTAACATTTTGGAAAACAAATTTACTAAATATTAAAGACCTGCATAGGTGTTTAATATCTACAAGTGGCAAAACACAAATACAGACAAATGACCAAAAGACAGTTCTTTAGGGTTTCTAAATCCATGCAGTGTTTTCCAAGATAAACATATCTGTGCTGCCTGAGGACACAAAGATCACAAGCATCCAATTTCCAGCTCATACCTCCAGTTTCTGTAGGTCAGTGGTTCCCAAAATGTGGGCCGTGAGATAATGTCAGGGGGTCGCCAGATGTGAAAATAACCGATATTTATCAAATGAATTTGGGATTTTCTTCATGGCTGTAAATTAAACCATTAACGAATAGAGAAATCTAAATTTAACTGCTTGATTCTTTAACACATTAATGCAGAAATCTACATGAATCCTCCTTATTTATGAAGACAGACAAGGACCCGTCTGATTAATAACGCAGAAGGGAGAGGCGCGAACACCAATATATGTCATCTTGGGGGCCGTGGCTAAAAAAGTTTGAGAACCTGAGCTGTAGATGATGGAAAATGATTCAAAGTCACACAACTTTATTCTGAGAAACATTTTTCTGAGATCGCTGTATAAGTTCTCAAAGTGCTTCTGTAGCTTGTTTTCTTGTTTTCTGAGACTCTGCCTCTCTTCGATGATCTTTTTCGTCATGTTATTGACTTGCCATTTAACAAATTGACCTAAATTCCTACTTGGAATATGTTCCTCCAGCTGTTTCTTTCCAGCCTTTTGTTGCCCCTTTTATTCCTGCCATCAAATTCAAGAACAGTTTTTATTTTTGATAAAATTATGATGATGTGTTTTCTATCCAGTATTGTAAATGGTATTTTGAATTGCATGAGATTTTGGGAAACATTGCATTCTTTTAAAATTCACATTTACACAAGTCCTACATGTTTTAGAATTTAGAGATCTGACAGATTTTGTGAACTGATGACTGTTACAGGCAAAGAACAGAGATCATGAGGCATGAAATTAAAATCTTGCATCACAAATGCTCATGTGAGCCATTTTAAATCACATCCCTGTGATTTTGGCAAGATTTCCCAATAACAAACTGATTTTCTGATTCTCATTGTCCAGCCACATCTTCCTTTTTTCTGCATAAAAAAACATAAAAAAGATTTCTGGAATTTCGGAAAATCACTTAAAATAGTAGAAATGAGCCCGTGGATGGTTTCAGTAATGTCACATGGATGCTTGTCTAGATGTAAATTGTTTGCCAGGCTCTGGTTGACTGCCAGATGAAATCACTCAAAACCACAAAAATAAGAAAAACACATCTTAAATCTGTTCACTTTACATACCGCCCTCAGATTAGAGTAGGTGGGAGCAGATCTACGCCTGTATTAATTACCACCTGAGCATCTGTTATTAAATTATTGAGCATATGTGTGTAATATTAGCCGACGAGATGGAGTCTCTCTTTTCTCTGCTGAATAGTTGTGAAAAAATAATGTGAGCTTGTATGCATCCTGGCTTCAAGTGTAATGTGGTCAGATGAGCAAATAGTGTGGCAAAGAATGAGATATGAGCTAAATAAACAGCACAAAAGGTTTGAAGTCATAAACATGCAGGCGAGAGTAGAGAGTGTGTGTCATAGGAAATGCCAGGAGAGATGAAAAGCAAGAGAAAGAGAATCATTTGCATAAAACAAAGCTTTTACACTGCATGATGGTTTAGAGGTGAGGTATTTCCTTGCAGTCGTTGTAAAAAGAAAGTACACTCTATTTCAGTTCTAAGTTTAATTTATCTGGTCTTCAGGTCTTAAAGTGAACGAGTACAACCCATCAGTCTGAGAAGGGAAGCTATTCCCAAAGCATTTGTAGCCCATCATTCTGCAGTGAGAAAGGGTTTTACAAGTAGACAGCACTCAAGACATTTGCCAATGTTTCAACGAGTAGATGTCCCAACAATTTCAAGGTCAGACTGCGCATTACCAGCTGAAATGGAAAAAAAGAGCTGCAACTTCCAAAGGCCTTCATTAGCATAATATTGAATGTTAAAGTTCAAGCAAATGATTTAACAAGAACGGTTTGTTTGGGAGTGTTGCAGGAGAAGCAGATTCTCTCCAGAACGGACATTGCAGCGATGCTTCGGTCTGCAAAGTTGCATCTGACCAAACTGCAAAACTTACAGAATAATGTCCTCTGTCATTTGAAGCAGAGGTGGAAAGATGAGAGGGCTATAATTCCTCTGCAATGAGCCCGACTACATGGCCATGAATATCTGATTACTGGGAATTATTGCATCACTTGTTTTTAAGCATACCTCTGAGATGTGATGTTGGAAAAACCCTGCTCTTCATGTACTAGGCTATTATCAGATTTATTTTGGAGTCCCCAGTAGTGACCTGACTTCCTGTTATTTTCAAAGCATCTGGATCTCAAAAGAGACAATTAAGGGTATAAAAATATAACAATTATACATTTTATTTTATAAAATAAAAAGTATACAGTGCAAAAGATAAATACTACTACTACTACTACTACCACTGGAAGAAGAAGCTCTAAATGACTTGACTTGTGTCTTTGAAGTTCTATTTACATTAATTGAAGTCATTTATTTCTTATCATGTCCTGATACATTAAACCATCGAAGTGAAAGGAAATATATACTTCCTTAATAAGTCATTATGTGTCATGATACAGTTGAATAGATTTAAAAATGAAACAGTTTGAATTGACCATTAAATTAATGTTTCAGTTATAATAATCCAATAGTATACTCTACAGATTAATAATAACACTTTTCTGCATGTCAAGTTCTGTTAATCTTGATTATTCACTTTGTGCTTTTAGTTAGTGAAAAATTCCAGTGCAGAAATCAAACTTGCAGTAATTTATGTTCCAGCATGAAGATGTAACTTTCTGTGTTAAAGAAGACACACTAAGACGGGTAGATTGTTTATCAAAGGTCACGTTTTTTCAAACCTTGCAGCAGGAAGATGCGTGGCCTTGAGTTGCCTGCAGGCTGTCACCGCCCGGCTTACGTTCCTGACACAACTAACAGTTAACAAGTCAGAGAGGAGCCGTATTTCCCTGAGCCATATATTCAGCATGAGGGGAGAAAATCCTCGCTGTTGGCGCTCAGATAGCCTCATTTATATTTTACAAACATGTGAACTCTAATTATGCTGCCAGTCTGCAAACTCACTCTGATTCCATTTAGCAACCAGCCACCGCCACATCTGGATCTTTTTACAGTGACGGTGCTACTTTGAGGACCTGTGAGGGGGAATATTCTCTCGTGGGCGGAGTCTTGAAATATACAAGCCTCAGTTAATGAAAAGTGAAAAAGCATTAGATGAGGAATAAAATATGTTCCACTCCACACAATTGTACTGGGGACGCCACAAGCTGGAGGTTGGCGACATACTGCCCCCTGGTGGCAGAAATGCAGAACACCCATCTGTCTGTTTCTCAGCCGATGCCCCTCAGTCATCGCTCAGAAAGTGGAAAATGGAAATTATTTCTAAGACCTTTATAAAGCCGTCACAGGACTGGGCTTTTTTCTGAGAGTCAGAGAGTCGGGCATGAACTCTGCTCTGCTGAGGAGCTGCTTACTCTGCGTACTGCTGCTCTCTAGTGGCTGTAAAATTTTACCTTCTCAGAATAGACCCCTTTATTTCACTTAATCCAGAGCAATGGCTTCTGGAACAAGTCAAAATTTATTTTCTAGTTTTCTAAGGCCTCACTTAAAGTGATAGAAATTATGTTACCACCAATGACATTAATGAGAAGCCCCGCATTATATCTGGGATGTATGAAATGCCAAAGTACTCACTGAAGTTGTGTGCAATCTTCTGGTTCAGCATGATGTGCTGGGTGTTGTTCGTCTCAATCACACCACACATCCCCACATCTCTGACAGCAAACTGCTCATACAGACGTGATGTGTCGATTCTGCTCTTCCTGCTGCTGTCTTGGATCCAAAAGGATTTTCCAATCTGCAGGGACAGTCATTCAGTCCCTTTTTAAAAAGTTTTTTTTCTTTTTTGCTTCAAAAAAATTACATTTATTCTTTTTTTTCCATGTCAATATTTTAACTTTTTTTTTTTTTAATTTGAGATTCTATTTGATTCATGTAATTTTTACCATTTCAATTCTTACATAAACTTTACATCCAGCTGTGGTAAAACGTTAATTCAGCATCTTCTTTTACTGAAGTTAAAAAGAAAAATGGCAGATACCTTCTCTGAGCCAACAAGGTCCCAGTGGAAAGCCTTGGTGCGCTTTTTGGTTGAATTTATCCTCTGTTTGAAGGGTAAAGGTGGAGGAGCCGGGATGTTTGGAGGTGGAGGTGCTTTCCTTACAGGGGTCCTTGGCTCTGTGGGAGAGGATGTGAGGCCAGCATGACCGGGTGAGGGTGGAGGAGAGGAGGGTGTCATGGGTCTGGGTGAGGCTGGAGGAGAGGAGGGTGGCGTGGGTGCAGTGGTAGGAGGCGTTGGTACTGAAACGGGACTGAAAACATCGGATCCGGTGGGCTGGGCGGCAGACTTAATGCGAGGTTTAGGGACGGGCTTGTTGGGGTCAGGCTGGCTCGTGTCCCCACTGGAGGTGGGCTCAGCCGGAGGACAAATGATGTTTGCATCACTTGACTCGGTATCCGAATCGTTGTCCTCTGCATCTTCGGTTATGCTGAGATGTTGAAAGGTCTTTGTTCCCGCAGACATGTGTTCACATCTGGACTTCCTTTTCCAGTCTAAACACAGTCTGTCGATGGCTTGGACCCAGGCGTCTCGCTCCCCCTGCACAGCACCAGGAGCTGCCGTCTCCCCTACTGGCACCTTAAACCTGTAACATATCAGCAAAACTGTCATTTATGACATCATTACAGAAACAAAGCCAAAGCATAACTTATGAACCCATTCATAGAAGAACATCTTACTGTAAATGCATTATGTCTGCAGCTGCCTGAACAAATCTCTTAATTAATAAAAGAGATTTAACTTATGGAACGAGGAGTAAAAACAATGCTCACTGGTACTCATTCTTGTGGGTTATCAAAGTGAAAGTATCGGAGCCGTGGGGCTTCTGCACGCTGGTGTCACCGTCTGAGAGGTGAATGACGATGGACACTGGTACCGAGGAGGTCACTTCGCCATCGGAGGGGCCTCGCTGCCTGAATGGTACCAGTGTTAGCTGCCCTGGGTGGAGCTGGACCTCGAATCTGGAACAAAAAGTAGTAACAGGTAGTGCAAGCCCCAATGATCTGAGCATCTCAGTTCTAAGCTATTTACCAGCTGGATAAAAAGTCTTTAGCCATGCCTCATACTTTTGTTATTGTATCACATCTTATAAGTTTACTCAAACACATGCGAGCATTATAATTATAAAATGATACAGCTGTGTAATATGATTAACCTGTTATCTTTTTCCTCCCTTGTGATTGGCAGGAGGGACTTCTGTGGGAGTATATATTCCAAGAATGGGCAGCACCAACAACAGCATTTTGATGTTTAACTTGGAAGCCTCTAAATTAGTCAAATTTTTCAGGTCGGCTCCCCTCTTTTGCTTATTTTTTTTCTGATGCAATAAACTTCTTTTCACACATTGTTGTTTGGTGGTGGTCTCTCATATTATGGTTCCTTCCTTTTGAGCCTTTTCATTTAACAATCAGGGGCATCAATGACCTGTTGCCACTGATCAGTCCTGTTCTTGTGACATTTAGGATACTTCAGTCTTCCCACCAAGTTTCCCATCCTAAATGACAACCACTCTTTTATGATTGCCAAAAGAAGACAGATATACTGGGGTCCAGATGCATCTCTTGCATCCTGTGTCAGGTTCTGGATTTATTTTTCTTATTTCTTACATTATCAGTTCCTCTACTGTAGATCTTTGTTCAGGTTGTCCTTCACTCGTCCAGTGTTTTCACTCATTTTGAAGAAAGACCCACTAATATGCTAAATTTTCAACTAATAGCTCTAACAGTTTATTCCTCTCAAACAGTTGTTAGACTTTCTTAAGTTTGCTCTTTGCTAAATTGTCTTTTTTATATGGACACAAAACAAGACTTCCCTTGGATAAGGTGCCTTTTTAATTCTTGAATTATTCACAGTTCAAAGCAAAAAAAAAGACACATTCCTCTGAAAATGGTCAAGGACAAGGACTGAGCGGAACATGAGTGAAAAAACGGCCAAAATCCACAGAAAATGAAAATTTATTGAATTTGTTGTCCTATTTCATCTGTTGTTTAACTTGTGTGGTTGAGTTTTGGTTGTATGTGTGTATTTTATTGTTATTCATCATCACTCTGTGGCTGCAGCTGCAGTGAAAGTCCAAGCCCAGATCTTGAAGGCTTTAAAATACCTTCTGAAAGCCTGACAACTATTATTCAAGACCTTTGTTAATGATTAACAGAAAGTCTGGCTGCTTGGAGGCAAAATATGAATAAACAGGGATGAATAATTTTGCACAGGGTAAAGTTATTTTTCCTTCATTTCAGTGATAATGGTAACATCATCTTTCCAGCAATTGAAACTATTTCAGATATTCACAAATTTTGGATTATTTGATAGCAGTGCACGTGTGTGTGTCCGTACTTCACCCATTTGAATGAGGCCAGGCCTCCTCGGTGAAGCAACAAGATGCCTTTCCGCAGGCTCTGCGACGCTTGCGGCTGCTGGTGCATTTCTGCATCGTCTTCCTCAGAATCAGCGTAAATGTTCCCATATATAATCTGATTCACAAGCTGCATCATCTATGCAAATAGACACATTTACAAACATGTGTCACAAACACACGATTTACTTGTTTAACTGGCAGTAAATGCACCCACAGTAAATTTACCTTGTGTTTGTCCTCCAGTGATGTGGCCTCCAGTTCATAATCATGATGTCCTTTGAAGGAAATGGAGAACCTGGAACCCACTCCATCATCACAACTCTTGACAGCAGAGAAGGGAAGTTGGCGCTTGATGATGCCTTTCTCTATGCTGCACAGCATCTTGGTCTTGAAATCAAGCTAGATGATCACAAACGGGCGGGTTTGAGTCATGTGCTCCACATGTGCAGCACATGTTTTTCACTTGTGGATCATATGAAAGTGTTTTAAACCTCATGTTAAGCACATGTGCTTCACATGTGCAGAAAGAAACATTTCATGTTGTCCACATATGGATCACATAAAATTATTCCAAAACCAAGTTTATACAGGTGGTTGACATGTGGACCACATGAAAATGATCCAAAGCACATCTTTGCACATGTAAACCACAAACAGACCTTATGCATGTTAACAAAAGGTGCATATGATTCACATGTTCTTTACATGTGGGCCACATGTTCACGCACATGCGGCACATGTGCACAAACATGCGCTTCACAGGTTGGCCACATACAATGTGACTCGTGTGCTTCACATTTTTAACATGCAGGTCACTCAAAAATGTTTCAAAACAACTTTTTCACATGTGGAACACATGGATCTCATGTGATTTTCCTGTGATTGTGTAAAGTTGTCTTATGATTATTTATGCCCTTCGTTCAAAGAAGGAAAAAACTGATTTCACTGAAAAGCTGAAATTCAATAGACTGACTATAGAAAACATGAAGAAAATCATGACTTTGACATGACAAAATAATATATATTATATGACACATACGATAATATTGTGTAATCTATCCTGAATGATCACTGCAAGTGTTTTCTGCAACTTTATGTTACTCTTAACAACTCTGACTGGTCCAGCACCGTTTGTTTGTTTTTTATTTTTTTACTTTTTAATTAACACTTTCAATTAAGTTGAATTAGAAATGTCCGTATTTCCCTAAATTATAATTTAGCAATTTTTTATTTATAATTACTTAATAATTTTTTTTTACAATTGTTCCATTTTTACAACTCACCTGAAGAACCCGCTTCTGCCATCTGTAGCGGCCATGCTTATGAACACTGAAGTTGTACTGTGAGGGTTGTTGTTCCTAAAACAGCAACGAGAAATGGAAAGCACAGACAAGTTAGGGTGGTTCCCTTTTCATCGTTTCCTTCTACGATGCATGATAAACAGTGAAGGCCATCTATCCTCCTCATGCCTTCATAAAAATAGCTCAGGGAAAATAATGTTACTCACAATCCGATTTGTTTTAGACCTGATCCAGCAGGCTGAGCGGGTTAAAAGCATAACAGTGTTTAAGGAGCTGACAATGATGTATTTGGAGCAAAATATTGCAGTTTTACAAGAGAAGGCTTTATGCTCAGCACGGCAGCAGAGGATGGGAATTAGATTTACTGCTATTCTGATACCTGGCTGAGTAGAAGAAATTTAATAAAGATGACAGAACATGCAGCGCTAGAGCCTGAATGAAGACTAAGTGCCGCGAACAGGTAGTTCTACTCATCATCCTCAAATAATAAAACAAATGAATGTCTAATGTATTTCATTTTGGGGGAAAAGGAACCATTTCTTTTTACAATTAACCCTGTAATTAGCATGATCGAGATTAGCTAAGTTGGTAGCTGCTGTTCTTATCTTAATCAGGCAACATATCTGCAATGTGGCAGCATCTCAGGCTCTACGCTGTTGTAGTTTTATGTTGTGTTTGCTACATCTTATAATGGAAACTGATCACTCTCTTTAGCTGCAGACTATCTCTCTGAATCAATAACCCCAAAGACAAGAAGTCTTTGCTCATCACAAAAAGCAACAGAATGTAATCAGAATACTTTGATAGACACCTACTTCATTGGGCGGGGGCTTGTCTTTGAGAAGCTGCTCCCTGTCCTTTCTGGCTTGCTGCAGAGCATCATCGATGGATAATTCTCCGCTCTTCACCTTGTTCATGATGCTCAGCTGCATCTCATTGCTTAGCTGAATGCAAATAAAGCAATGAATTGAAATGTTTCCTTTTATGAGCAACAAACAGCATTTCAGTCATTAAATATTTAAAAAAATTCCAACCATTTATACAGCAAGTGTGTAAAACACAATACAATCTATTGATTCCATAGATAATTTACTAAAATCACAAATGTGATTCAGCATGAGAAGATCCTGATTTTATATCATCACGTTCAGCTTGCTTTCTTATGCATGTCGCGATAACTGCATCAATATTTCAGTCTCATATTATTACACCCAAGCTATCATTGACTCTGCATACATCACACAAAGAGAGCTTTAATGTTTAATGTCAGAGAAAGGGATTTTTCTGCTTCACAGTGTGAGCAGCACATCCTATATGTCAGTCTCGAGTTAATCCCCAAAACTTGCACCTACAGGCGCATACGACCTTCCTCAAATCAGTCATTCTCTGTAACTGCGGGGAGTAAATAAAACCTCCTACCGTGGGGAAAGTACTGAAATTGAGGAAGTCAGGTTGAATTGAGGAAGTAAGAAATAAACCAGACATTACTGTGAAAACTTGCTGCACACATCTGACATCACTGAAAGTAACACAAGTGTTTTTCTAAGGAATCAAGAATCCAGTAAAGCCGCTCCCACACATCAGAAAAAGCTATTCTTAGTTTCAGCGTTCGTTAAAGTGGTCAATTTAGAGTTTCAGCTAAAATCCTACCTGTGGTACGTTGCTGATGTTTGCATCCATCCTGGATGGAGCGTCTTTTTTCTTTGAACCTAAACTTGGCATTGCAAGAGATTAGATTTCAAACCAAAGTCCATGCATTAAGTAAATCCATCAACCGGGTCCTTGCTTATGACAGATTTGCTTTGTTTTGTCTGTCAGAGATCTAACCAAGCAAGACGGAAGAACTGTGATTTGTAGAGTTCTTTAACCACTGCCCTCTTTCAGCTCGGGTTACACTTCTCTTAGGTAGCAGTCAGCCACACCCACGACACAAAAAGAGGCTCCTTCTGCAGAACCGCCAACAGGTCGGACAACATGTCTCCACCTGCAAGACAACGTACAAACTCTGCTCTTTCCTTGTTTATCCAAGAGAGAGCGCTGGGAAACAGGAAGCCACAAACACCCACAAGATATAAGTTTATTTATTCAAATAATAAATGAATCCTTAAAAACTTTGTTGAGAATTTCTATTCCTCTTCTGGATATGATATATGTAAAATTTAAATTTGAAATTAAACAAAAATCTAGTCACAAAATCCAACTTTAAAACAGACATTTATTAATTTGAACATGTGGTAGTGTCACGTGGTGTGTTGCTCTGAATTATTAAGCTTGTTCGTTTTAAGTAATGTCTTAAATGCTTTTTTCTATGGCTGTGGGCACATTTACACTGGGCAGTTTTTCTCACTCTTTTGTGCCATGACCCCCAAATAACATGTTGGAGTTGATGACCCCCGCAACAACGCTGATGAATTGTATGATATATATCAGATGAGTAATCCTACAGCCATTAGAATCTTCATGAATAAGGAGGATGAGAGGCTTTTAGTAAATTCAGTTCATTGCTTTGATACATGCCCAAAATCAGCTTCTATCGCCGAAATAATTCAGATTTTTGACAGTAGCATGTAGACTAACTTTGCTTTTCCAAGCTTTAATGTGTGTTTTTAAAAATAAAAATAAAAACATTGGAAGTTTTAGATTTATTTGTGCATTAATGGTATCATTTTGACAGCCCTGATACAAAACACAAATTTATTGGATAAATTATATATTTAGTTAGTTTTTATATAATGATTAAAATCTAATAAACACTTAATTTTTTACCTCTGACATGATTTTGTGACCACTAGTTTGAGAACCGCTGCGATAGGGTGACCAGACCAACTAGGGTTGCATTGATACCGATACCAGTGTTTATATTTCAATTATTTCACCATCATTTGCTGTAAAAAGCAGAAAAATAAAATAAAACCTGTCTTCCAATTCACTGCCTTTTTTAGAGTTGTAGAAGTATTGGCATCAGCAAGCACTCAGATTCAAGTATCGGTATCATATCAGTTTGGGAAAAAGTGTTATTGTTGCACCCTAGCAACCATGTTATAGAGATGCAACAGCACATAGATAGCTTATTTAAGATGTCTGCTTTAAATACAGGAACTACTAGTTCACATTCAGCATACGTCCTCCCTCCCGTTATCACAGCGCTACACCACATCCTCATGTAGCTCAGTTAGGAACCACGAACAAGTTCTACAACAATGCGTCATTAATGCTTACACAAAGGGGGTATTAATGACTTATTGGTGGGTGCTTGGTCACCTTGTTATGCATCATTGCATATGTATGATGGGGTCAAAATAAGCAAAACAAAATCAGAAACTTCAAAATGTAAATAAATTTTTTCCATAATATTTTATAATGAGGTAAGCTAAAATGAGATTAAATGATTTCTTATATTTATGTTTTAAACTCGTGTACAGTCCACCAGTAAAACCACAGAAACTGAGGAACAATGCAGAAGTTAACCCGGAGACTCCCTTAGAGAAAAGTTGACATTTACAGCACGCATATTATAAATAACTATGTCCAGTTACAGGACTTTTCCCTCCGGTGGTATTTTCCTGGACAAGTTTCAACATGCAGCAGAATTTTGTGACAAGATTTTCTGGTCATTTAGTTCACAGAAGTAAGAAGTGATGGATTCATGAGAAACTAAAAGCTCCATACTGTTCTTTCAAAGGCCGTTTCCAGTGTCTGGTCAACTAAACTGGAAGCTAGTTGTGTGCGTTTAAATTTTTCTGTAATGTTGTTACGACCCTAATTGCGTTTTGTCCAGGAGAACAGAAGGGCGGCAACATCAACAAACTGAAAACAATATAGTACAATAAAAAGGGGTTTATTTACAATATCCAAAGTAAGAGAACAAAACCCAACAACAAAGGAAGTGGGAACCAAATCTTCCCAAAGGTACAGTTAACAACCAAAAGGTAAGGGAATAACTAAAACCCTTTAAAACTAAAACCAAACAA
>JBBBVT010000014.1:1838471-1851244 GCA_037177035.1 Craterocephalus eyresii
CCAGGGACAGCCAATCACCAGCACGGGATGGCACAGCCTGCTCTGCATGTCCTTAATAGGGCACCAGGCCAAGGGCCATAACAAATGTGTGTAGAAAACCCTACCCCTTGAGTGATCATAACTTCAGCGTTATTATTATTATGAGAAAAATTCTTCAGCATTTCATCTTCTTTTTGATTTGCTTTTGTTGAAAATATTAATAAATATGTTAAAGAAAACTTACATAAATGTACTTTTCTGCAATGAAAACCACCTTGAATAAAATAAATTGTAAAACACTTCACAAATAAAAACCACATATAATAAAATAGATCTAATAATGGGAAAAACAATAAAAAAAACACATAAGCACACAAACATTGTTTAAAAATTATCACAAAAAAAACATTTTCCTATTTTCACTATTATTCCAGTGTGAAGCTTGTTTAATGTGAACATTTATCTGAAAACCAAAAATATAAACAGCATTGAATTTTCGGTACAAATATTCCATTTATATTAATCTGTTGTTTTAAGGAATGTTTAATGATTTTTTTTAAATGAATTAATTTAGTCATTCATTCATTTATTCTGCTGCAAAGGATGACAAAGCTGGTCATAATAACAACAGATACTGAACAATAAAACAATGATGGAACAAACATGGTGGAGAAATTCTGTGCAACAAGTTATGTTGTGTCACGGTGCAGTTCTTTGCTCATCCACATATTACTATAATGTTAATAGAATAGAATAGAATAGAATAGAATAGAATAGAATAGAATAGAATAGAATAGAATAGAATAGAATAGAATTGAATATGTCACTGCAGAAATACCACTTTTCAGGTCCACCTGTCCAGTTGCTTACATCAGCCAATCACATATCAGCAAGCTTTTAGTCCACATGGTGAAGATGACTTGCTGAAGTTTAAAGGTATACAGAAATGACCTGTTTGTCCTGTCTGTCGCGCCGAGTTTCGCCGAGTGGAAGCACGAGTTTCACCCGTGTAAGGATAACGAATTTGATTGGCCAGTGGGTGGGATGTTCAATTTATGAGGTGGGACAAAGTGTTTTGAAGGAATTTGATGGCGTCTAGTTTGCCTGTGGGTGTGTAGCTAGGCTTAGTAATGGACCACTGGGATCTGAAGATTGGGAGATTGAAGGAGGGGCAGAAGAAAGTTTCAAGCCAGGGAGCCGAAAGGGAGGCGGAACAAAGTAGTTTGGGATGACAGACTCCAAAGCAAACACCTCCTTGGTCCTCTTCCTGCCATGCTCTCGTTAACTTACGTACACACACATGCGCATATACACTATCTCACACACTATCCCACACACTCACTCACCCAAACGTGTCCCTCATTTGCTCTCTTGCAACCGCACAATAAATAATAACTCTCAAAACTCACGAAACTGCTTACTCCAACTCGAAATCAACACCAAAGCCCACTCCTACTCACTATCAAAGAAAAACGTGTGATTGACAGATGACGTATCATGACATCATTCGGCTGACGATTGTGCCCAGGCTGACATTTAATCTGTGCACCTGCACTATTCAATGAAAAAAAGAATCACACTTTTATAAGAAAATAGAATTTTGTACAAAGTTTGGCATACATCGTCTGATAGGTAATCTTATGACCCATATAGGCTCAAATTCATTTAACACTTCTGCATTACTTTAAACTGGGAATCAAAACGACGGAAAAGGGCATTTAAAGAAAAACTTCACCCTCAGAATGATGTGCCTTCATTTTCCACTCCCCCTCATGACTCACTCATCACTCATCATGGGGAGGTTTTCGTTTTCCATCAATTCCATTGCAGTGATACTGATCGGTTCCCCGAGCAAAAAAGGCAATAAAAGTCCACAAAAACTTGGCAAGTTTCCTCCATACTGCTCGTCCAATGTAATCCAAGTGTCCTGAGTGGGTAGCGTCCGAAATTTACTGGAAACATCATCATTTAGTATGTTTTTACAGCTTTAACAGTAGCACTATGGAAGCCGTGGCAGACCAAACCATCCGGGAGCAGAAAATGAAGGAACACCATTCTGAGTGGGAATTATTTCTTTAAGTGTCTTTGTACATTGCATGGGTGCTAGTCGGAGTATTTACTGGGATTTTCACCCACAACCAACTCCAGGGTTTACAGAGAATGATCTGAGGAACAGAAAATAACCAGTTGTTGATGTCAGATGTCAGAGGTCAGAGGAAAATGGGCAGACTGGTTGGAGATGATAGAAATGCAACAGATGGGCTACAGCAGCAGAAGAGCACTCTTGGTGCCACTCCTGAAGCTGAGGCTGAAAGTCATACACAGCTAAAAATAAAAGATGTTTAAACTGAAAACTTGCAAGGAAGGCATAAGAATGTACCTTACAAAGTGGCCTGTGTGTGGATATAATGAATCAGTTTCAACAAAATTTTCTCTCCAAGACTACTTACTCTTTCAAAATGATTAAAGCCATAAGGAAATGTGCATTTAGTGGTGATAATGTTATTATTATTATTATTATTATTATTATTATTATTATTATTATTATTATTATTACTTAGCATATTTATTTATTTATTTATATATTTATTTATTTATTCATTAATTTGTATTTTTTCTATATTCTAGAGTGGTTCTAATTAATAAAAAAAAGAAACTATTAACTGATAAATACCACACTTAGGATACAAATCTAAAGTTTCACAAATTAACTGCCCAATTACTTCATATTTGGGTGACTATGATGAAACTGCAAATGTCATTTCCAGGCAGTAAATGCTGTGGGAAACCAGTTTTTGACAGTTCCCGGACTCTTTGTGATGGAATGCGCAGCAGAATCCACAACTCAGCTGATTAAATTCCCGTTTCACTTTCAGATGGGTTTAGACAGCTTAATGGTCAGCCAGGGGTGTAAACGTCAGAGGACCTGCTGCCAAATCAGGGGAATCCTCAACAGCAAGGATTCTTCAGCATCTGGAAAAGCCCCTCATGAAAATTTCATGGGGAAACCCACTGAATAGGTGTGCCTAAGAATAAAGAGAACAAAAGAACCACTGTGCTGTTCATTAGAAATGGTAGCCGACTGTAAAGAGCAAATTTACATTTACACCATCATTATCCTTGCAGATTAAAGAAGGTTTCAGTTTTATTTTTTTAATGTTCAGCCTTGTTCTCGATGATTAAAATTGAGGTCTGTTCAAAGTGTTTTCCCTTTCAGTTGCTGAAAAGACTTCATTTAAAAATATACAATCATTTTTGGGGGTCATGAGGAAAATATGAGAACAAGTCAGGACATCTCTATGAGGCACAGCACAAACCCTAACACACTTCTGCACACATTTTGCTGTGTTTCTTCTAAATGAGCCTGAAGTAAAACATTTTTTCAACAGTCGTACAGTTCCATGTTTCCACATGGCTGATGGTGCTGCCCAACTTCTGAGTTATCCGACAGGATTTTACAGGAAACTGTCCGGCAGCCTATACAAAAATCCACAAGGGTAAACCCCCTCCATTGCTCCTCCCCATTCGCCTCCCTCCCTCCCCCCCTATAAGACTATGTGAATAAGGAGCTTGCGCAAACGTTGATTCCTGCTTCTATTAGTCTTCGCTGTTGAAACAACGAAGTGCAAAAGCAAGGCTTGAACATAAAGATGCGTTTTTACCTGCTCTTCACCATCAGCGCCTTCACGGTGAGTACACTCATTTCATTATGGCGTAGTTTAAAAAAAACAGAGACGCAGAACTGAAAGGAGGTTTTTTGTAGCGTCATGGTTTATTACCTGTTTGTTTGATAGTTATTTAGTATGAAACTGTTTCTTTGCAATAATCATCTTAAACTGCAATGTTCTTTTTAGCTGTCGTGTATTTTCTAGAAAGATCAATGTTACTTTCACTTTCGATTTCCAGTCAGCTATTAGATTGGCGTAAATGTGGACATTGTGTGATTTCCCATATGCAAAATAAAAGTTTTTAAGAGACTGAAAATGAGCGCAGACAGAAGGAAAGATGCGCACCTGCTGCTTATGGTGCGCAAAGCCGGCTGAATGTTTGGGACTTTCCAACACACCCCTCAAGTCTGGCCTGAGGAAGTGAACCAACTGTCGTCCTCACACAAACATCAATAGTCTTAATTTCTACTAAACGTGTCACGCGCTTCTTTGCTTCCTCCTAAAACCAGGCGATAGCCGCAGCGCAGCCGCACTGCGACCCCCTGACGCAGTATGAAAAAGATGACATGTGCTGCAACATGTGCCATAAAGGTATGTAAACACATCGCTGTGCATTATCAGTGCTATAATGGCCGTGAAAGCCACAACATTTAGTTTTTGCTTTCATTTTTTCCTCTGCCAGCTTTAAAAAGTCCCTTCACGTTTCAGTTTGGAGTAAAGCCCCCAGATTTCTTAAACTACAACTGTTGCCCCAAAACGGTAGAACCAGTTGTACCTGCAAACTCATCTTACTCATTTTGGCATTCTTAAAACATCTATTTGGTTTCATTTTTATTTAATTTTACATTCTTCATTTGAGATTTAAGCTCCAACAGTTTCATGCTGGACTGGAAATAAAAGTTTTTTTCCACCAAACTTAAACATAAACTTGAACCTTTAGCAAAAATGTCTCTTCAGCTTTGTTATGAAGTCTATAAGTTGCTCTTCCCATCTAGCGTCAAACTTCAATGTATGATAGCTGTTGGGTCCTGGATCTTAATATACTAGGCATGTGTGTTTGACTTTATTTAATAGTTAAATCAGTACTCATCAGAGGGAAGAGTTCAGTATAAATGATATATTTTACTGTAATAAGAAACCAAAGCATGATTGAAGTGCTGATTATTTTAACAAAGCGCTGTTTGGATTCAGCTCTAAAAATGAGACAAGCAGCTCTAATTAGTCAAATTTTTTGCTCTTCTAGCCTTTTATTGAAGACTTGTAAACTTTTTTCTTGAAGATCATTTTCCACAAATGCTTGAGAAGAAATAAAGCATTCCAATCTGCTTTGCAGGGACCAGAATGTTGCCGCAGAGCACCTGCCAGGATCCTATTTGCGAACGGTGTGGGAAAAATGAATATATGGACAAATACACAAATTCCTTCAAATGCATACTTCAGCCATACTGCGACCCAAGTAAGATCCCCAGACACTTTGCAATAACTTGTTCTTTGTTTAATGACGTGTATCTGATGAAGGGAAACCCCGTTTTCTACCAGATAAAAACTTTCAGGCCGCCGTCCACGACATCAAGATCAAAACCACCTGCCACTGTAAGGAGGGATTCCACTGCTCAAGCAAAGATTGCATAACCTGCGTAGAACACACCGAGTGTGAGCCCGGGTACGGAGTCAAAACCAAAGGTATGGCAATTTGATTTCAATTCAATTCAGCTTTATTTGTATAGCAGCAGTTCATAACAAAGTCATCTCAAGGCGCTTCACAGACAATCAGTTTAAGCTTTAAACCAACAGACTGCATTTAAAAGAGTCTTCGATCAATCCCCTTCTGTAGCTTTTTTCTTTGTTTGTTTTGATTTGAATGCTGCCCATCACATGGCGTCTCACATCGGGGCCGCTTCTGGCCCTATAAATAGCTGCAGTCATCAAAGTCCAGGCCAAACCTGCCATCTGGACCATTTCTGGAGATTTTCTAGTTCTGATACTGAGCCAGAAGTGATCCAGATTCGGCCCAAATGTGTCGCTGTCTGCATGTTGTGCTTTCCTTTCCCTTTGTGTGCCAGTGTGTGTTTAATAAAAGAGTTTAATTTGGCTTTCAGGTAATGGGACGCATGACACAGTGTGTCAGCCGTGTCCAAACGGTACGTTTTCCAATAAGAGCTCCAGCAACGGTGTCTGTAGGAAATGGACTGAGTAAGTACTGAAACTGAACTGAGACATCAGCAACTTTAAATCCAGTTAGAGAAGTTTTTTAGAGCCTCCTGCAGGTTTATGCCTGGCTGGGAACAGAAACTGCTTGATGATTCACTGTCACATGAATGATTGACATTTTGGTCATATCTGTCTGTAATGTGGTTTATAATGATTCACTCGCTCTCCTGATGAAAACGAAAAAACGTGCAGCCAAGAAAGGGACCATTATATAAATTAGAAGCATTCTTTTTAGCACAGGGAATCTAAAATATCCATTTATAACATTGTATTGTTTTCCCCAAACTTTGGGCAAAGCTGCTTTCTTGTTCCAGTTTTTATTCTAAGCTAAGCTAAAATGATTAAAAAGTGGTCTTTGTATTTCACTCTCAGGATGGGATATGAACTTAAAATGTTAAAATAAAATCTGATTGACTATTTGTAGAGCAGTTTTCGTACAAATTTGATTATAGCACACAGTGTTTTACTTTATTTACACGGAACTGTTCTAAACAACGTTAGCATGCATAGCATATCAGAAACGTAAAGAAACAGAACTAACATGAATCAATTATTCATATTGGAAAGTTTAAGGCGTAATAACAACAACCCGCGTTGTTTTATGCTTCCATTAGCTGCTTCTCACCATGAATGATGCATTAAGGCTAGCTTATAAAAGTTAGGTAATCATCAACATTATAAAAGTTATCGGTATACAATGAAGTACAATGTATTGGTCAGCTTATCTGTGTGTTGACCTGTGTTGACTTGTGTGAGGGTTACTCTGATCCAACCTTACTTGTTCCAAAATTAGGATGAATCACAGAGGCTTTTCTCCAACATGTCGTCAATAAAATGGTACAAAGTTAATGTTTTCAAGCTGAAATGTGACCTTCATTTAAATCCAAGTCTGAACCTGAATCTGACTTTAATTACATGGAGATGATCAGTGGAGCCCTGACTGATATCTGAGTACAAAGAAATTAAATCTAATCTATCTAATTTAATTTAATCTTAGCTTAGAATCAATTGTTCCTCCAGGATATTTTCTATCTGAAACACTTACTGAAAAACAGAGAGATTAAAGGTGACAGAATTTGGGGAATTGAACAAAAGGAACATGTAGAAAAATGAATCAAATAAATTTTATAAACCACACATCTGACACTGTCTCATCTCAGCTCGGAGATACTACAGAGCAGATATCTGGCAGTCATCTGATATGAGGGGAAAGAATGAGGAATAAACCCTGAAATTCAGAAGAGGCATGGAAGAAGTTCCCAAACTATAAATATAAGAGTTTAATCAAACCATAATCATAATAAAAGTTAAGAAATAACAAAATGTAAAGTGAATTATAACTGAATAATAATAATAAATAAATGATGATGATGATGATAAAGTAAATAGCAGATTCACACAATCCAGGTGTGGGAAACAAGTTTAAACAAAGTGAATGACGGTTTGGAGTCACGAGAAAGCAGGAATGGTCCTTTAATGCTGCTCTCCTGCTTTTTCCCAGATGCATGTCGGGATACACAGAGGACAAAGCCGGAACGCCGACGTCTGACACCATATGTGGTGAGTAGAGTACGGCCGCGTCACCTCTCGTGTTATCTGCAGCCGTGCGGTTACAGTGTGTTGGAAGCGAAACTACACCTCACATGGGCTGCTCTGGTCTGTGGTTTTCAGTGTGGGATCAAAAGCTTTCACTCACACAGCCTGCTGAGTTTAACCCTATAAACCCTTCAACTTAAACCAGGCTTTTATGGGTGAAAGAATTGTTGTGGAGCAACTATTTTACTGGGATGCTGTAACTTGATCCCTACTGGTGTTCCAGGATCATCTGCTGCTGGACTACAGTAGCTTCAAAGATAAATTCTATTTGTCATGTGTCACTGCCATGTGGCGATGAAATTCATATTTTTTCATCATGCCCTGCCCAAAGATGTGTGCTACGAACTCTTTACTGTATGGTGTGTGATACCAATAATATCTGACAGTTTTGCATCATTGTGTGGTAAAACTTTGCTCTTTAAAATGCTCTTTAAAATAGATAAAATATTATTTTTGTTTTTTACTTTTGTGGATTAGAAATGAATGATTATGATAAATTATAAATATTATTTTATTTTAAATAGTATAGGCAAATATTTTATTTGTGTGACTGCTGGAGAATTCCTTTCAGAGTTAATAAGTCAAACTATAAATAACAAAAAATATAAAAAACAGAAAATTGTGTAATTATATCACAATAAATAAATATTTATTATTATGAACAAATACAAAGGCTTTTCTGTTGTTATAAAACTATCCAATCATTTGTTTGTTAAATTGTAGTAGTTAAATTGTACCTCACATTTTCCTGTAAATCTGGAAGATAAACAGTAAATGTCTCTTTTCTTACAGTGTCAAAACCACGGCATCATGTGATAGCGATCATCGTTGTCCCGATCATAGTGGTGCTTCTTGCCTTGGCTTTAACTGCCTGTTATATCAAGAGAAGTATGTTGTTTTCTTAATATTTTTAAGACCTAACAGTATCAGTCTCATTTAAATTGTTCTGAAGTTGTTTTTCCCACTTTTGTGTCTGTTTTTAGGAAAATCAGGATACCTGGAAATGAGAGCAAAGGTATACGTGAGTACCTTCAGCATTGTTTCATATTTACATTTTCAACAGTTCAAATATTTATTTATTTGAAAATACTTTTTTTCATTCATTTAAATTCTTTTAAATTCCTGTAGGCTTGCATGGGATGCCAGGAGACTGAAAGAATTACTCAAATCAAACGGAGCCCCCCGGCTGAGCGCAAGCCACTGGCCGGGCCGATCCCGGTAACTGGGCCGATCCAGGAGGCTGACCAAAGCCTACAGACTGTGCGGAGCACACCGGTGGAGGACGAAGATGAGGAGAGCATCCTGGACCATGGAGTTACAGAAAAAGGAAACGTTCTGACCCAGGAGGACGGCAAAATGGAAATACTCTCTCGTCAGGAGTCCCAAACGCAGGAATTTTTATCGGTGTGACCTGTTGCTGGGTGTATGGCAGCGTGCTGGTCAGCACTACCCCTCAGAGCGGCACAGCTCCCAGTTCAAACCTCAACTGGGACCCATATGTGGATTCTGCATGTTCTCCCTGGACCAGCAGGGGTTTTCTTATATTTCCTGCCTTCATCTTACATTCCGAAAGACATGCATGCGAGGTTTGATCATGCCGGGTGGTTGGTCGTTATGAAGGATTGCCCACATGTAGTAGCAGCCTGGATGGGCCCCAGTTCCCCCTACTACTCTCACAAACTGGGTTTGAAATGTATAATTGAATGTACATTGTCTAGTGTCATACTTACTTTAAATGGTACCAACACTTATGTATATATGTTTGTATTAGTCTGGGCTGCTGACATAAGTCTAGATTAATTTAATTGATTTTAGACTTAGTATGCTAGGCTATTTGCTTAGTTGTGCTAGCTTTGGATATTGAAATTTTCAGCCGCATGGCTATGGTTCATAGCATTCAGCAGTGTTATTATGTGTGTAATTTGCATTAAAATGAATCTCTGTCAAAGGTGGGCTTGTTTTTTTTACTGCCGTTGGAACAGATAAAATTCCCATCATGCTTTGAAGATTATAATGGGAAGTAGGCCTAAAGTTTTAGAATATTAGCCTAATAAAGTGGGATCTTCCATTAGTCATTTATTTGAGCTCTTCTAATGGCAAATTCTTCGTTATAAAGGTCGCTTAATAACGAAATAGTAACTGACAGCCTATATTGGATGTTGACAACTCGCATGGATTTGCTTTCATTTTAAAAGACAGCTTAAAAACGTGGAATTCAAGGTTTGAAATGATTCTGATTTACTTCTCTGATATTTAAAACCCCACCAAACAAAATCACGCTAACTCTGTGTGTTGGGAAATTATATTTATTGGCATGATGTGAAACAAGAAGAGACGTAATCTTCTGTTGTATTTACCCTTGTAATCCACAGGAGGGCGCCAACGCTTCTCTATTAACCATAGCAAAGCTCCCATTTTTACATGAATGCAAATAAAGTTTAAACTGGATGAGATACTTCACCCGCCAGCAATGTTAAAGGGTTTTATTGTTGTATATTAAATTATTGGATTTCTAAACAGTTTGCTGTGACAATGGGTCTCAGCTGGAAGCTTATCTTCCCACCGTGGCCGCCTGTTTGTAAGAATTGTTGAGGTGAGAACAGAAGACGGGCCCTTTGTTCTCAGCTTGATTATCCACGGATTAATGGAAGTAGGCGCTTTGAATTTACATGTTAACAATTTTGTTTGAACCTAACACTTCAACAGACCTGTAGCCAGCTGCTACCTTAGAAAGATTCTTAATAAATAAACAGATTTTTACCAAGTAGGAGAAAACTTTGAGATGAATTTAGATTTAAACAAGAAATGTAGATGCTAAGTAGTTGTTTGATGTTAAATGGCAGAGATTACCAGCAAGAGCACTTTAAACCTGCTATTAAGGATTTAACCGATTTGGGATTGACATGGAAATGATGAGTGACTTTTCTGTGATGCAACATGGACGTGAAACATATTATTACAGCATAGAGAACTTTTCTTCTTTATTTTATCAGTTTATTTTATCAAAATACTTCTTCACGGTAAAACAAAGGAAACATAATTTACATCTTGCTGGTTGAAAAATACATCTATGTTTATGTACAGTAACACAACATGTCTGGTCTTTGGTCCCAAAAGAGTTTCATAGGAGTCCATGAGGTTTGAGGGGAATAAAGTGCAAAAGATGTGGAGAAAAAGTCTGCCGTTTGTGTATAAATACCCGTTCAGACTATTTCATGAGTTGTATAATATGTTGGAAGTAAGAGTCCGGTTCGTGAAGCCCAGTCTGCCCAGAGTTTCCCAGCGGGGTGGTAAATGCTGTCCGCGGGCTTCTTCACAGTCTCTGAGGTGGCAGTCTCCGCCAGAGACCAGATTTTGGGTTTCTGGCTCAATGTGTTCTCTTTATTTTCCAAAACTGAGGGCGTTTGCTCAGAATCTCCCTTTTCAACTTTCTTGACTTGTCCAAGCCCCCTCTCCTCACGTGCGCTGCTCTGCTGCGTCGTTTCCAAGCGCGCATCCATAGGTGCGCAACTCTTCAGCGCGCTCCCGACCTGCTCCCCGGCGTCTGCGCAGTCACCTTCAGGCTCTGCCTCCTCCTCCTTCTCGCGCTCATCCAAATGACATTTCTGCAAAGGGCTCTCCTCGTCCTCGCTCTCCCCGTCCTGCTCCTCGTCCTCCTCGTCGGACTTCCCCTTTGACGCCCAGCTGACCCTGTTCTCCTTCTTCAGGCGGCGCCTTGCGTTGGCGAACCAGGTGGAGACCTGGGTGAGGCTCATTTTGGTGATGATGGCGAGCATGATTTTCTCGCCTTTGGTGGGATACGGGTTCTTCAGGTGCTCGTTCAGCCAGGCCTTTAACGCTCCCGTGCTCTCCCTGGTAGCCACCTTTGCAACCCGAGAGGGATCCTCCACGGCTCCGGGGCGGAAGGGAGGGTAGAAAGTTCCCCCGCGCGCAGCCAGGAGAGCGTGGTGGTAGGAAGAGGCGGCCTTCAGGTCCAAGCCGTTGCTCTGTGTGGGGAGAAAAAAACAGGAATGTTAACTTGCGTCTCTGGAAGATCACAGACTTATTCTATTTATCTGAAGAAAACCATCTAAAGACAAGTTAGAAACACTGGTAATCAGCTGAAGCTGCGTCATTTTCTAAATGACCGACTCACCATGTGTGTGATGTGTCTGTGGGGCGGGTAGGGGATGAAGCTGTATCCAGGTAGTCCAGAGTATGTAATGGGAAGCCCGGCTGCCATCGCCGCGAGATGCTGAGCCTGCTGCTGCTGCTGCTGCTGGACAGCCGGCGGGCATCCCAGCACCGGGATCTGAAATCCAGCCGGCATGCTGATGCTCCGCTCCAAGAAGAAGTTACCAAATCCAGGTTGAGATGAGGGCATCTTCACTGCGTCTCAGTCAGTGCAGGTCTGAGTGGCAGTCCAGCCTCCTGGATCTGTTTATATACACCCAGCTGCCAGCATGAGTGTGTGCGCGCGGGGGGAGGAGGACGTCCCTCTGGTATTGACTGACAACTACGTTCAAAAGACCTGCAGCTTTCACTGGCAACAAATCCCATCAAAGACGCTCTCCGCTGTTCCTTTGAATGTTTGTGGTGGAGAGGCGAGATATGCGCGTCCCATCGCACTGATTTCTGCAGAGAGGAACTTTTCATTTCAACTCTAAACTTTCTTTTGAAAGAAAAAGAAACTTTGGAGCTTTTTTTTGACACAACACCCAAACGCTAAAACAAATAATTTATGAATTTGTTTATTCATTGGTTCATTTTACAACTGTTAAAGTCTGCTAAACATAGAATTAGTGTGGAGACTCTAACTCTTTCTACTTTTATGTTTGCAGCTTTGATTTGCGCGTCTTGGCCATCTGATGGTATTTCTTCTTTTTTATGAGGACTTTAACACGTCTCATGTCTCGCACTCATCGGTGGAGAGTTTTTAAAAATTCACTTAACAACATCCTGCCACTTTCTGCTGCCGCTTCTGACACTTCGGCCTCCAGTTCTGTCCTGTCAATTAAATTAACTGCGTCAAAGTGCGCGCACGAACCAAAGAGGGGATCTTTACGCGCGCGCAGTCTCTTATTCTGCTTAGAAAAACCAGAACAACCTGAGCCCAATACCTTCCTATGTGTTAATTCATCCAAGCACAACAAACTGCCGCGTTGATAACAGTTTCCAAAGTTTCAATGGGCCCTAATTAAACGAGGTTAAGTGAAACAGGTGTTGACTAATGTATATGATAATTGTGCGATAAGAGGTGCTAATGTGTATGTATGTGTGTGTGTGTGTGTGTGTGTGTGTGTGTGTGTGTGTGTGTGTGTGTGTGTGTGTGTGTGTGTG
>JBBBVT010000014.1:1878306-1897175 GCA_037177035.1 Craterocephalus eyresii
CGATCATAGCTTGATGGCAATGATCTGGTCCTTCTACAACAGAACAGCATCTTCTCCTCACATGAAGCTACTCATGCATTAGCTGGGATAAATAACTTGTTGCCAGCAGCCAAAAGGAGTCTCCTTTCTAGCTGCTTCAATAAATCCATCATCAGTGTCTTTCAAGAAGGAGTCTGTATTCATATTCTAAGCTAACTAAGCTCATACAGTATATAATAAGTAAGCTATGCTCGGTTCGAACAGCCTGTGGAGCATCAATCTTAAATCTAAACAGACAGGAAGTATTTTCCTCTAACATCTCTAAACACACCCTCTGTTGATCCTCCAAGGATAAAAACCAGAAGCTCTGAAAAACCTACAGCACGGAAAACACCAGCTGATTGTTTACGCCTCTGCGCAGATATTGGGACTGGTGCAGAATGCGTGATAAAGAGCAGACTTTGGTTACCAGGAAGCTGAAACAGCAGCACGACATGGCGCAGGTATGCCTGCGATGTGCCAGGGTGCTCAGCTCCGTGCAAGTCAAGCATTTCCTTTTCCTGATGCACACGGAAAGAATGCTCGCAGTGACACCGCTGCCCGGCTCACGCTGAGAACAACAGGAAATCCAGAGGAAAGGGCCACTTACATCTGTCTCAACAACAGTTCCTCGCGTTGCACTGCCAGCAGCATAGCAAACATACTAGTTATTTATTAGCCCAACTGTAGGAAAACAAGCACCGACACAGCACACATACTGTATGTCCCCCATACTCTCCCCAGCCATGCCCCAGTTCTGTGATGTGATGAAAAAGCCCCCCCGCCTCCTCTCCCCATTAGAAGTTGACATCCAGTCATGCATGTGTGCTTAATTATGATTAAAAGGCTATCAACACAATTACAGCCGCAGCCACATGCTAGCACACGTATGAAAAGTGTGGGAAGCACTTTTCTAATTGGACAGCCATGTCAGATGGCAGAGTATCAAGCTCGTTCTCTAAACCTCTGCCAACAACTGGACGGCTGACATGGCATCTGGGCCATACTGCCCATGCAAGGTCACTTTGGATAATCATTGGAGGAGGTTAGAACACAGCATGTTTGCATATAAGCCGCTGCCAAAGGTTCCAGCACGGCTGCCTCTCCTCACTTCTGTTTTTACTGTAATAAAAGCCACACTAAACAATTATTTTGCTGTTACGTCTTCTTTAACTGAATCAATGTTTTATAGTTTTATGAATTGCATTTCACTAAACTGCTACAGAAAAATCCCATTATTTAAATGATCTATGAGTGCACTATGATGTTTTTTTTTAAAGTGTATAGTGCAAAATTATAAACAGGAAATGCTAAAATCCTGCTATGTGATCCTTAGTTCAACAGACCAATGCAGGCAGAAACTACCTCTACTTCCCAGGTATTTTTGTATTTGCATTTACATTTAGTCATTTAGCAGGTAATGTGAGGAAAACACTCAGGCTTCAATGGAATGAAAAACATGGCTGCTTATGGATTTAAAGCAACACTACACAGAATTCTGTCCTTAACTTTTTTGCCCTTCTAACATTATGTACTCCATCATTATGCACATTTGTGGAGCCGTTATTGTCCTGCACCATCCCAACACTAAGAACCATAGTTGGCTGATTCTGCAACGAAACATAAATTAGACATTATCAGAGAAAGTGAGGATGGGAAAGAGAATAATAGCATGCAGATGCTAAATTAGCCTTCCTTAGGGTGCCAAAGTACAAAGCTCTGGCAAAGTTCAAGAATTAAAGCTTTAAAAAAGGAGAATTAAAGGTACCGTGTGTAACAGTTACTGACAAGTAGTGGCATCAAAAGCCGATCACAAAATTCTTCCAGACAAACACATTTTCATCTGTGAGTGGATCAGAGGTGCCATAAAAACTGGTTTACAAGCCACTAGCTCATAACTGCATATGTACAGCATCTTCATGCAACACTGATTAGTTATTATGTAGCCTACTGCCTGGTCCAAGGGAGGGTCACCATCTGGATTTAACCAAGGAAATACTGCATGGGTGATTATATTTCAGCTGCTAGAAGTTATTCACCTCCAAGTGATGCACTGGCTTCTCATTTTTAAAAACCACATGCAAAGACGCCTCCCATGGTCAAAGAATAGATTCTCTGCTTAAGAAGGGTTAAATCATTGAAATCAAGCAGATTGAGAATCAAATCTCCTTAGATTTTCTTAACTAATCAGTGTTTCATGAAGACGGTACACATATATGCACACGTAATACCCAAAATGAAAATAAGATTTCCTAAAACTGTTGCAGTTTGGAAATAATACAACAGTTGCACAACATCACTCCCAGTTGTGAGCTGAAGCCAAATATGAGAGGTGCAGAGTGAGCAGAGGTTCAGGACGTGGTTGCATAATCCTGTGCAGAGTTGGTGGGTGGACACTAGCAGAAAGATGTAGATCCTGGACTCAGATGGTACAAAACAGTCGCGTCACAATTTTTCCTGAGTGCAAAGCCCCGGAGCTGCGGGGCTTCGTGGGGCGCTGCGTGGACCGCTGCGTGGATCACTGCGTGGTGACATGATGGGGTGATGGCTTGGTTTGTTACCAACGGGCTCGCGGGAGGAAATGACACAATTCCTCCTTAAAGTCTTAGGAGGGGGTTTTAATGCGAACCAGATGTGAGCTTTACATCAGAAAACAATGGAAGGACATACACGCCTTCCCTTAAATTAGTCGCCTCTCCTCCATTTTTTAAAAATAAAAAAGTCAATATTCCTCTGAATACAAGGAGAGCAGCACGCGGACAGTTTAGTGTTCTCATCCCGCCTCCCGACCGTACCATTATCTCTCATCTCCACGTTTCTGGGCAAATATTTTCATTGAGCTTAATCCACGTTACTTACCACGTAACTGCGAGTCAGCGTGGCCAATGAAGGGCTTAAATGTCTTGAGTATCTCTGCATTTCTGACTCTGCCGGAATTGCCTCCGGCCGAGTAGAAATAATCCAGCAGCGCATCTTCGCTCACATCACTCATCTCCGCTCCAGGGTCAGCGGCGTCTCCTCGCGTCTTTTTCTCCGACCTGCTGCAGCCTTTGGTGTTTTTTACTCTTCCATGGTGCTCACCGGCAGGCTAATTAGTTGTAGTATATGTCTAAACTTCACTCCACCCAGACGAGCTGACCGCGGCTGCGCCTCCTCCTGTTTAACCCTTTAAAGACAAACTTCACCCACCTCCCCCT
The DNA here is from genome assembly GCA_037177035.1 of Craterocephalus eyresii. Taxonomy (NCBI): domain Eukaryota; kingdom Metazoa; phylum Chordata; class Actinopteri; order Atheriniformes; family Atherinidae; genus Craterocephalus; species Craterocephalus eyresii. The sequence goes on from JBBBVT010000014.1 coordinate 1,881,522, forward strand.
TAAAAAAATCACTCCGCAATGGATTTGAATGAAATGCGCGGGCACTTCACATTGTGTAGAATATTACGTAAAAGTGTAAAGGACTGTTACTGTCAAATGGAGATATAGACCAGTCAAATGCAACCATGCATATGAGAAAGGTTGGTATATAGAAAAAAAATCTAAAGATAATAATAATACATTTTTGAAAAAAAAAAACAACCTTCGGGAGGAGGGAAGGTGAAATAAGCTGAAATTTAAATATTCAAAAATAAAAGAAAAATGGAAATAATGATCAATTACACGATTTATTTTATTTATTTATATTTTATTATTCTTTGAGCCTCAGCTGATTGTTATGAAAACTGAATGTGCAGTTTCAGTTTAGTGTGCTCTCAAATCACAAGGCCAGGAGAAATAGACCACCATTAGAAAATAATGTTCCTCAAACAAAGTTTGGAGGACAGTTTTATACATTTTCTTCCGTCGGTGAAAAGTAATAATCCCTGAAGCCTGATCTGCCTTCATAAAGGTAGAAAAGCTCTCAGACAGGATCACCTACTGTATAAAACAATTATGGTGTTCATTCTCTACTGTTGATTGGAGTTTAGGAGGCAGGCAAGGATAGATATGTCCCATTTCTACCGGTTTTATTACACTTTACTCAGGCATAATAACTGAAAGAATATTTTTGACACTGCAAATACATTCTGATGTCCTTAAATCCACAGACACCAAGAACATGAAAATGAATTTTATTATGGGGCAATTCTCTGTTGGCTTTGGGTTTTTTTCCCCCAGAAAATATGGCTGGTGAGGATTTAAACAAGTCAAAGAATATGGAGGATTTTCAGTGCATAAAGAGCAAACTGTGACTTTTAACCTCTTATATGTCTCTTCATCAGAAGCTTATCTAACCACATTGACCTTTGTTGTGTATAATAACAGAGTTACTTCAAACGTTAGTGTGCAAAACCAAAACAATCCTTACAATCTTAACTCTGTTCATGGGTAGCATTTATTCCGATGCACAGAGGAATCATCACAGACGTGGATTATGATCCAGCTGATTGGCATTCCAGATCTTTGTTGGAGAAAATGGACGCTGTGTGCCCTGGATCAGAGAGTAAAAGGAACATTGAGACTCTTTCCAACTGCAAGTCTAAAAACGGGGTCCTGCAGAGTTGGACCAGTACCCGAAGATGTCAGCATTAATGCACAACAATGCACGCTGCCTTCAACACTGCAACGTTTCCTTCCCTTTTCAGTAAGACAGTTTAAAACCACACACGTTAATCTGTGAACTCCAGGTTTCAGCTTTGTTATGGTGAGCATCTGAGAAGTGGAGGTTTCTGGTTTGATTTGGTGGAGAAATTATTTTTAGATGATAATATTCAGATGCATTGCTATGCATGGTTTGGAATGTGAGGATTTTGTTCTCAGTCCTCACATTTAGGGAGTCAGCGTAGAGGGAGGAAGACTGGGCTGATGTGGTTTTCTTCTGTTTCTTCTGATCAGGTGAATCTAGTAAAGTAGTTTGATGTATTAAAACATGAAGATTTAAGATAGTTTTATTTGTTATTGAGCTCAAGAGTTTAATTAGTCCTTAATTTTTCAGGATACCATCTGCAGAACGAAGAAAACAAGCAGCTTTAAGAGCTAAAAGCCCTCCTCCATGTGAAGCATTTGGGTCACAAGTTGTAAAGCGGTGGCAGCCACCGTCTGAGCACACCCTGCTAAAGCTGCAGGCCCGTCAGCTCAGGTATTAAACACAGAACACATTGTCAGATTAATTGCGCGATTGTAAATATTAAATGTGCCGGACTTACATGTTAATCCCTTTGTCCTCTCGTATTGTTCCTCCTCCAACCAGTTCCCATTTAATTTAGAAAAAGACTGATTTGTATTTTGTGTTCCAGCCGGCTGACCTAAGAAGACAATATTGTAATTACAGTAAGCTCCTTACACTCTGATACAAGTATTGAGGTGAGGAGTTTACGCTGTCGCGTGAAGGTGGGACCTTATGCTCTTTCAATTTGGAAAACAACCCAACTCTTGTGAGGATAAAGACATTTGATCCTCTAGCATATGCCACGCCTTTGCCCAATGAATTTATGCCAGTTGGCAATTCATTTATCACCTTGCTTCTGCACCGGGGATTGTGTGAACACTGAAACAAAGACAAACAGATCAGTGCTGAGCAAAGCACTTAAATCCTTTATCTGGACTGGAGCATCAATACCACAACCTAAAGGCGCTCAGAGGGCAGAAAAAGTCATGCACTTAGCGATTTTTGTCATGATAAGGTGGAGAGTTCACGAGGCTGTAATGACAAGTAAAGATGAAAAACATTCTGCACATATTACAAAGGGATGGCTGCAGAGATGAGGGCCTAACCCTTTCTGGCTCTGTTTGGTGTCCCCCAGCAGCCTTTTAGTTCCAATGTTATACAAACTGTTCTGGCTTTTGTCACCCTATTGGCAAAGAGACTTATACTTCTCAAGTGGCAATGATGGCAACACCCTCATCCTCCATCTTATGGCGGATGGGTGCGGGTGGTACTACTCACAATTAGACTTGAAAAGCTTACGTACTCCATTAATGGCTCCATGCATTCTTTTAAAAAAACATGGAGACCTCTTCTAACGCACTTTGAATCTTTGACGTCTCTGCCTGACTACGACAACTGAGCGCCCCCCCCCCTTTTTTTTGTTTTTTAATTAGATTTTATTTACTCACTTATTTATTTTTTAAATTAATTTATTTAATGTTTGTTATTTTATTATATGTATGTATGTATGTATATGTGTGTATGTATATATGTATATTTCAATTGTAATTTCACTTGTGGTACACATTTTCTATAGCTCTACATGTTGATATTCCCTTGCATTGATAGCTGTTCTCCATTGAAGTGGGAGGGAAAGGGGTGGGATGGGAAGACTGGGGGAAAAAATAGGCATTTGGAGGTCCTATCTGTTACGTTGTACTGTGCTACTGCTATCTGTGAATGTTGCTTCCAATAAAAAAAAGTAAATTAAAAGAGATGAGGGCCTGCCTGGTTCTGGGAGCATGTGAGGGATTTCACATTAGAAATGCAATGCAACAACCCTGTTGTGCACCCTGAGGTGTGTTTGCAGGAAGAATGAGATCAAATAAGAACTGAAGTGGCTGAATGTCTTCCAAATGTTACCAAAATAAAAGGCAATAGCACAAAGGGGGAAAATCTGTACCGTCCCTGCTGTTCATTAGAAAAGGTTGCAGGTCTAAAGCGTAAAAACGGATGTGTATCACTAAGTGAGATGAAGTTAAGAAGAAAAAGAGCAGCAGATCTAGATTAATTACACTGATTCAGATGATGATGTTTCCCAATATCAGGAATTCTGCCACCAGGTCAAAATGGGACATCACATGTTCTGAAGTAGCACTACATGACTCGACAGCTTTAAACTCAGTGCTTTTGACTTCACAGTGATTCATTATGTATAGATTCTTGAAGCCGTTGTTGTCCTGCTGCGTCCGGATGCTGAGAACCCACACTGCACAACTTTTTATCCAGTCACTTTCCAGCAGAATTTTGCTTTACGGCACGGCATCACCTGGCAACTGGATGCCAACACTGGTTGCTCTGAATGTTCACCATGGCTGATGCAGTAGAGACTTTTATCGGAGGAGGCGAGGACGAGGACAAAAGTGGAAAAGATAAGACAATAGTCAGCACTGGACTGACTTTTACTGGCACGAGAGAGCTCAGAGAAGAGACCGGATGCAGGCTGCAGCTGGATTAGTCTTTATAGAAGAGAAAATCTTCAGCAGCTGCTTCTACACCATCACATCTTCTGTCTGGAATTATAAGGCGGGTCCATTTCAGCCCCATTATGGCTTCCTGTCACTCAAAGGATCCAGTTTAAGATTTTACTGTTTGTCTTTCGGTGCTTGAACGGTTACCTGTCAGAGCTTTTAACTGCACACATCCCAGCCAGGAAGCATGATTACCGTATTGATGTTTTTGTTTTAGGAGGATGCTATTGGATCACTGAATCAACATAGTAATGTAAATCGACGTATCGTTCCACCCCTACTATCCCCCCATAAATCCCACCTTTTACGAATTTTGTGTTGTACGTCCTGACCGACTTTATAAAGTTTTTTTTCTTCTATTTTTAAGAATTTTTCCTTGGGATTTAGGACTTTAAAACTTTTATTTAAAAAACTTGTAAATATGATGTTCACAAACTCCATGTGCTGTGCGATTAGTGAAGGGGTTGGTAATGGTCCAGGGAAACAACAAAAGATTAGTGTAATGCAACACTATGTAGTTTCAGGCCTAATAACATACGGTTATGTAATGTTGGCTCTCAGATGGCAGCAAACACTGTCGTCTGAAAGAAAAAGAGAAAACAGGAAATAGAAAAGATGAACAAACATGGGAGGACAAATACGAAACAGAATCTTCCAGAATGATGGCACATCAACAAACAGGATGCAGAAATCAATTGTCATCATTGTTGCACTGCAAAGAGGGATATTGCTCTCCGTTTGTCTGGTTGATGAGCTCCATCAGTGGCAGAGGAGGCAGATGCTCCTGCGCTGCATGTGAAGGTCATCTGAAGGCAGAGCAGGCTGCGATCGGCGGCAGATGTTGCCAGGGTGATCCATTCCATATGGCCGCAGCTCGTCCGCGCGCCTTTTCACAGCACAGCGCTTGTAAACACGCCTCAGTTTGCTGTACTCTTTTTTTCCACCCCTGTAAAACATGTCCTAAATCCAATCACCTAGACCCTTTAAAGGGGATGATGTTGATGAGATGTGTAGTGGTAGTAGTGACCTATAAGCCTGTACTGAGATTACAGCCAGCCAGCCTGGCCGGGCCGGGGCACCAGGAACAGCTACAGCTTAAAGGGGGATTGTTTGGATAGACAATGGTGTCTACCTGGTTTTAATCCCTGCTCGGAGAGAGTACGGGGGGATTGGCAGAGTTTAATAAATGAAAGTGCTCCTATAATCAGGATTTGACAAAGTGCCCCTTTGTGTTAATCAGACATTTTTTACAGCATGGTTTCTGACATCTGCCACAGCAAGTGGTTTTAACCCTCCGGTGTCCCGGCTGCACATTCCCACCAGACCTCATGCAGAGGAGGCCGAACTCTGCAATATTTCCTCTTTATTTTCCACTCGGCGGCTTGATCTTACAGTAGTTAAATGCAGCGTGTGTGCAAAGCAGCCGACCCGTGTTTACGTCTTGCAGTGCACGATCCCGCAGCTGTAAATGATGCCGGGGAGGCAGCTAGCCAGCAGCCATGGCCGGGCCTCGGTTCACTGTGGCACAACCTCGTTACTTACTTAGCCCAGGCTAATAGAACATGGATGTGTAATTACTTCACAGCTAAAATAAAAAGCTGCATTTTAATAATTAAAGTCCAGCATATCAGCAGTGAAGCATGATAAAATAGTTTTAAAATGAAGGATTACAAGAGTTAATCCCGGTGGGCCAGATGTGAAAACGGGAGGGGCCGCTGGGTTCTGGGGCCAGATTAAAGCGAAAATCCCACGGGAGCACTCTGTCTTTTCTCTGCAGCTTAGAGGCTTGTGTGGACTCAACATGCTGTAATCCACCGATTAGCTGATATAATCACCTGTAAATACACCTGGCTGATGACGTGAATTGGTGCCAGCGGGCCCTGCTCCGATGCCCCAAATGTGTGGCGGCTGATGGCTGCAGAGAGGAGTCGGATGAACTTTCAGGGAACCAGACGGTGCATCTAGACAGACAGCTGCACTGGATGTGTGATCGGAGTCAGTTCCCAGAAACGCAGCTGAACAGATGAGCGCTCTGCATCTGGAAAACCCCAAATAACTCCACCGTTAGGGCTTTCAAACAGCTCGCTGGTAATGCCTTGGCTCTTTTAACCAGAACAGTTTTACAATGGAAAAATGCATGAGGAGTTTTTTTAAAAAAATGAAACACTGAAACGTATGTAAAAAAGGTAGACCACTGAATGACTTTACAGTAATTTATCAGATTAAAAACTAAATAAAGCAAACCTTAAATCTGTCTGTCAAGTGCTTTTTGTTTAGAAAAGCCAAGGAAAAGACTTTACAGTCAGTGTAAACTGGCAATACTTCATCAGCTTTGATTTATCTACAAATATTAAGAAAATTCTCTATCCAATAGCTGTAAATTGTCCAGAAAAATGCTTGATAAAGGTTTTAAAAAAGCAACATGTGGTCTTTGACATGCACTGATAAGCAGAATGACTCCAGTTTGTCAACAAATGCTACATGAAATATTAAAAAGAAGGTTCCTCAAGCAATGATTGGAAGGGATTAACATATTTATTCCTCATAACCCAAATAATATAAAGAATGATTAAAGGAATCTGCAGGAATTTCAAGGCTGCAGCTGGCCATCTGTGATCTCTGATCCCTCAGACGGCCTCCCTGTAAGAAGCAGATAAAAACACACGCAGAAGGGATTACTGTGCCAAACCTTCATCAGGTTATTGCCACTAAAGCAACTAAAGCAACTTCCATCCACGTCAACCTCGTCCGGTGGCATCGTCCACTTCTCTGGGCTCGGAAGCATCTGGGCTGAGGCAAAAAGTATCCAGACTGCGTTTCTGTGATGGTACAGAGGTAGCAGAGCTTTTTACAAAACTCATTTTCACTTCTGTTGTGGCAGACAAGTAATGTGCTGCCTTCAAGGCCCTAGTTTTTCCAGAGACTTTCCAGTATCTGCTGATGTCATCTGTCTCACCCCTTTGATGCAGGAGGATTTCCTTACCAAGTCTGGTCCTGCTGGAGGTCTCTTCCTCTTCTTCTTCCGCTCCGTGGCCATGCCCGTCCATCGCTCATTCATGACACAGAGAGGAACAACACAGAAAGTTGTTATTCACTTAAAGGTGCAGAAATCTGCAGGAAAGCATATTTCAGAAGCAAAGGAGCGCTGCATCTCTGTAAAGGGTGATCATTTATGGAATCTCTTAGACAGAGACACAAAAGAGGCTAAATTAAATATTGTATTTAAGAGAAAAATGATAGTAGTTATGTTAATGTTATTGTTCGTGGGGTAAAAAGCCAATAACAAAGAAAAAAGAAAAAAAAAGAAAAGAAGATGCGCTGCATTATATGACTATATTATGTTCATTATTTAATCATTTACCAGAGTGGTAGCTGACACTGTGTTGTATTAATGGTCAGATGAGAAGGGGGCAGATCACAGAAGTTTTACTTCTTAGCTCCGCTTCATTCAGTTATTTGGAAGAAAATGTGTTTTTTTGTTTTGATTTGATTTTAACATTTGTTGTGTTTTATTAAATGAAATAGACTGATGATAAATATAGAAGCTGGTGGACTTACTCTGGTTGTTCCACAGCCTCCTGCCTGCAGGGAGAGCATCAGTAAGAGGGTGTGGGGTGGGTGGAGTCCTAAATGATGCAGAGAGCTTCTTCCTGCATCAGCCGGTGGAACAGGATGAAGAGTTCAAGGAGGAAAAGGGATTAAGTGACTTTGTGGTTGTTGGTCTGAGATTTTCTGTGATTTTCACACACAGCATTAAAACCCACACTCTGGATTTTAATGCTTGAACACACAACATGTCCTGTCAAACAGGAAACTGAGGAAGTGTCCAGAAACCCCGGTGAAGATGTCAGCTGTGAACCCTGTGAGATGGATGTTAAAAAACTTAGTAATAAAGTTAATTATTAGAAATAAGGAATTTTTCTAACACTCTTGGACAGCTACAGAGACCCTAAGTCAAACTGACCCGGGAACATTATTTCTGTTCCTAAGAAACGGACACACAAGGAGGGTTAGGGCGTCCAGATGTCTGCAGTTTGTAATATCATTTCTTTTCTAACTAATGTGTTTAATAAAAATAGTACTACTTTGAGAAAAGTTGTTACATTTAGCAAAAAATAGTCACTTAGATCTAATTCAGTGACAGTATGAAGTGATACTTGTCTCAGCATCTTATCTTGACTTAATTATAATAGAGCAAAAAAGATTTTTGGACAATTTTGGACAAAAAAAAAATTCCCCCAGGGGACAATAAAGTGAAGTTTGAAGTTTGACAAAAACACATCCTTAAGTTTTATTGCAAAACTGTTACTCAATCGGTCTGACTGGAAAACTGAGCCGCACAATTTAGATCCACATCTTAAATTTGGGGGAATTATTGCAAAAAATCCATATTCATTAATGCTTTAGGCTTTGGCCTCAGCAGGAGGGGCACAGGGGGTCCAAGCTTTGTGTTAGGGTGGCACTGGCCCACCCTGGACCATCCTGTCCGTTATGTCTTTGCCTCCAGTTCACTGGGGACCAGCGAGACATGGGTTCACTGTAAAGCCTGAGAAGAGCTATAGAAATATATTCTATTATCATTTAACATTATTTTCAAGCTAAATTTCTGATTTCTTCATCTCCTGCTGAACCAAAGTAACAGATTGGCTTCATTCAGAAATAAAGAAACACAGCTGCTGATTAGGACCGACTTCTCTGCTGTGTCTAACCTTCCCTAAAGTTTCTTCCGCCCCCTGCTGCCGGTCTGAGAGCAGTTCACCCATCACACTGCTTTACACTGCATTACAGCACCAAAACACAGCAACTGAGAAGTGTTTAAGTTTTTTTTATTATTATTATTTTGTAAGACACTTTGAAGTCATTCCTGAAAAAGGAGACACATGATTTTGGTTCATAGCTCGTTAATGCCTGACATGACCCCCAAAATTATTAAGACTACATCAACAACAACAAAAAAAAAACACTTACAAATTATGGAAGAGAACAATATAAACAATATCTTATATATATATATAAAACATAGCAGGCATAATAAATATCACATAAACAAAAACAAACTAAAAGTAAACAGTTAACCTATTAACTTCCGGGGCGATGTTTAGAGTAAGATTAATGCTTCTTTTAGGAGAAAAAACGTTCAACTAAAGCTTGGCAGTCACTCGTTGAAGAAAACATCCACCTCAAACTTTTTCGTTTAACATCGAAAAGAAACACTGGCAGGTGTGACTCTCGCTCCCCTCCCCCCACACGAGCAGAGTAGTGGAGAAATACATCAGAACAGCCTTAGTCCCGCAGGTTTTAGCCATTAGTTTTAACCAGCCAATCAAATAAAGATGAAGAGCAAAAGGAGACGACATCTGAAACCCGATTGGCTGCTTTCATTTGGATTTGGCCGGGCTACACAGTCTTCCAACTTTTGGGCGTGTTAACACATTCACAGGGGATGGAGATAAGTTTTGGTTCAGTCAGGAATCAAGGAGAACGCGCCAATCACATCCGTTCATTCATTCGCGCACACACACTCACACACACGAATCATCATGTGACTGTAAATTCACTCTGAAGTGATTCTTCTTAACAAAATAACTGTGCAATTATTTCTCTCTGTGATTAAAGCAAACCAGGAGAAGTACAAGTGTCAGGAGCTCGTCCTTGGTGCTGTTTTTCTCTTTTTTTATAGATTTATTTTAAAGATGCGAGCATTTTCAAGACTTGGTTGTCCATCTTTTCCCCTGGTGAGCGAGAGGAGGCGAAGCGTTCGGTGCCTCCTACACAGGAAGGAGGTTGCCGGACCTCCACCTGGATGCCTCCTCTCTGCAGGGAAGCCCAATCCGCCTCCTGCACTCCCCCCCCCAAATAATGCTACTTCCGTTGCAAAGTGCAAGCAGTTAATGTCTCTCTGCCTCTCCCTCCCACATGACAAACACAGAAACTAATTCAAGAGCAAACAAACAAATAAAATAAAAAATACACAAACGGGGTTTGTTGATGGTGAAATGGAAAAAATGGAGAAGTGTGTCCAAAAACAACAGCGGGAAGGGAGAGGGCAGAACGAGAGAGTGCATCTGTGTCTGGAGAAATTCAGTCCACCCTCACAGGAAAGGTTGTTCCTCGTAACGTCCGAGTCGCCGACGCCGTTACACCTCCCTGGAAGGATGAAAGGAAAGCATGAATACAAAAGACTGGATGCATCCGTTTTAAAGTAAACTTTAAAATCACACCCGTGATTTTATGTTGAGTAGTTTGGAGCAAAATGTAAAAAATTTCTGAATATGACAGTAGGGTAAAGTTTTTATTTTTAAAACTAAAATCACCACAAAGTCTATGTTTTAAACATTTTAAAAACAATCTATTATCAATACAATTCAGAAAAAATAAAAGCAACCAGCACCAACAAATTATCTGATTTCAATGAGAAGTAGAGTATTTGTTGGAAATATCATTTTTCCTTTGTTTACTTTTATGTATTATTTTAGTTTTAGATCATTGTTTCTGTATAATTTATGTTAAAATAAATGACTAAAAAGAAATAAATAAAAGGAGTGTGCACGTACGAAGCGGTGAGCGTGGAGTTGAGGACCAGCGTGGTGCGTATCCTGTACAGCTGAGCCACCGTCAGCTTCTTGTGCTGCTGCGTCGGAGATTTCCTCCTCTTGGGCGCCGTCTCGCTCTTCTTCTCCGCCGATGGAGGGGTGATCCCGTCCGAGGCGGCGGGCGGCGAGCGGCGGCCGGCCCCGCTCAGGGCAACGCGCAGTCTTTCTGAGGGCGCGCTGGCGCTCAGGCCCTCGTCTGATTGGTCGAGGCTGGAAGAGAACATCTGGTCCTGGTGCAGCTCCGACATGCTCTTACTGTGAGCCAGCGCCGCCGCCGTGTCTGTGTCCGTGTCCGTGTCCCCCCGCGGACGCTCCGCCGTCTCACAGCGCAGTGAGTGCGATTTGTGGGAGGCGGGGGCGTCGTCATGGCAACGCTGGAGGAGGTTGTCCTCGGAGCGGGACAGAGTCAGAGTGGAAATCCTCTGCAGGCAGTGGAGGCGGGGCTGCACGTGCGGCCGGCGGCGGGGGCGGGACATGTGGACCACTGACAGCTGGGACCCCAGAGAGCCATCCTCCCTCTCAGTCTCCTCCTCCTTCTCTTCATCTTCATCCTCCTCATCTTCTTCTTTCACCTCTTCCCCTACCAGCTCCTCCTCCTGACCCCCTCGGTCCCCCCCCTCCTCCTCGCTCTGCCCGGGCTGCGGCCGCAGTTCGCGCTGGTGGGACTCGGGGGAGAGGGTCCCGTAGGCGCTGTCCATGGAGAGCGAGCGGTGCTGGGGGTCCAGCTCCGCGCCGGCTGGCCCCCCCTCCACCGGCCCCTCCTCCACCGGGTGGATGATGAGGGTGGGCAGCTGAAGCTTGCACCGTCCGTCTTCGCTGCTGGCGTTGGAGGCAGACGGCTGCTGCTCCGCCGGCTCGTCCATCACAGACAGAGTCTCCGTGGAGCCATCTGATTGGCTGAGAGGAGAGGGTGGATTAATGCTGAACCGTCTGATAAACATGAGAGGGAAGGCAGCATCGGGCGTCTCCGATTACCTGGAATTCAGCTCGTCTTTGTGCCGCAGGACCGGGGAGCTGGTGGTGGAGTTGCTGCTCTCTTCCTCCTCGTCCTCCTCGTCCGTGCGTCTCATCCGGATGTCCAGCAGCCGGAGGTCCTCCTCGCTGCGAAGCCTCTGCAGCTGGTTCTGACGGGAGGAAGCAGCTCGTCATTAAAACTCAGAGGGAATGCCTCACATGTGGCGCTCAGAGAGCCACTGCCTCTCATACCTGGACGTTGCAGATTGCATCTACCCAGCTCCTCCCCTGGGGGGCGCTGTTGGCCTGGAAGGTGTAGGCCGCCACTGCACTGTGAAACTCGTTGAGGTAGATGAGGATGAAGGAGCCTAAAAAAGCAACAAAAGAAGATTGTAAATGCTATTTTTTCCCCTTGTGAAACTTTAAGAATTCTTAGGTTTCCTGGTAAAGTCATTTAATGAAATTAATGCAAAACCTGTAGCAGGGGGGGTAAAACTCCTTTTAGGTCTGCGCTCATATACAGCACAACTTTATCTGATGTGGGCCGGATCAGTAAAATAACAGTGTAATAGTCTAAAACAAGGAAGACTCCATATTTATCCCTGTCTTAGTGCAAAGAAGAAGAAATATTATCAAGAGTGGTCTGACTTTTTAAAAAAATATTATGAATAACCTGAATTTAAACAACAAAAAAAAGAAGCTGTTTCAGGAATATTTGACATCAGTTACACGTTTACATTTGTAATCATTTAGATATGTTTTATTTTACATTTTTACTGTATACATAAAATGTTTGCTTTTAAACAAAAATAATGTGCAAAATATAAATGAATATAAATAAATATAAATGTATTAATTCTGACATTTGAAAATGTATTCATACAGTTTGATACAGATCATGAAACTGTTTTATTTAGGGTATTCAGGATTAAAGTTTGTTAAATTACAGAGAAGTTACAGCTTACAGATCACAATGGATCCAAAACAGTTGCAAAATATTTTACCGCAGCTATCCACACCTAAAAAGCCCGTATCACATTTTGATAGCAGTTCCATCCAGGGGGCAAAGTGTTTATACTTTAAAAATATCTGTCTCAACCTAATTTTATTAATTAAAACCATTTCTGAAATAATTAGGACGATGAGTAAGATGGAAATAAAAACGTGTAATGTAGTTTAATGATTTGCCATATTCTATTCCTACTATATCCTAAAAAACATATCAGAGGCTAAAACTGAGACATTTTATCCATTTCATGGAAAACATGAGCTCATTTTGAATTTAATGGCTGAACCACATCTGTAAAAGTAAGAAATGTAAAAAAACAGCTGGAGAAACACGTGACAGCTAATGTGGTTGCATGGTAGCAGGTTGGTAACATGGCTGGGCATTAAAGGAGCATTTCAGAGAGGCCGAGTCTCTGGATGGAAAGATGGACAGATTTCACTGATCTGAGACACACTGGGTCTGAAAGTTGTGGGAAAATTTCAGACAAAAGTTCCTCAACATGAAACTGGGAAGACTTAGAAGATCCCAGCATCAACAGAGTAGAATATTATTCTCAGTTTCTGGAGGAATCTCTGTGCGTACGGGACGAGATCACAGCTCAGAAGTGGACGCTGAGCATCATGAGGCAGCACCGCATTATAAACAGACATGATTCTCTACTGGCAATGAAATGGTAAAATGTCTCAGTTTCAACATGTAAAATAACTTTTTTTTTATTCAGATTCAACTCTAGAATTAAATGTAGAAACTTTTAGAGCTTTTTATGCACCTCTAATGTTTCCTGATATAAACTCTTTTATCCCCCTTGTTACATCCTCATGTCTAAATGTTTAGGTTGGGGTTAGGATGGTTGATTTGTTTCTATGTTTTTTCTTGTTACCATTTCATGCATTTGCATGACAAACTGAACCTGACTGCGGTAAACGATAACTCGTTTGTTGGAGCTTCTCAGCCGGGAGGATTTCCTGCTTTCCACTGTTTCGTATCAGCAGCCGTTCGGATACCAGGTATCAGAGTAGAACAACTCACCAGGATCCTTGAGCTCCTTGCAGATGACGTTATGGATGAGGAGGGGCTGGCGGATAATTTTAACCTTTTCCACTCTCTTCACCGGTTTGGTAATCAGCAGCAGGTCCGTGAACAGAAAGCAGTAAACCTCCATCTGCAGAGGATTGAAGGCATTTTAGACGAGAGCGGACTCATCCCGCTGTAAGCTGCGTCTGTTTGCCAGCCATACCCTGCTGTCTTTGCCCTCCTTCATCCGCAGCGCTCCCTCCAGGTGCAGCTGGCGGGTCTCCTCCCGCGAGGTTCCTCTCATGGGAGCCATCAGATCAAAGCGGCTGTACTCTTTGAGAATCTGAGGGGTGGACAGAAAGAAAAGCATGAAGCCTGATGTGACACGAGGCCGTGCATCTGAAAGCCCAGCAGACTTCCTACCTTCTCCACTTCCTCGCTGCTGCCCTCCACAGCCTCGTAGGAGTCTATGCGGGCAGAGATGGTGGCCAGCTTCTGCTGCTCCTGCCGCTGCCGCATCTGGGAGTCCACGCTGTTGATGAAGCCCTCCACTGAGCTCACCTTCATTTAAAAGAAGCACAAATGTATTCAAGTTCAAGAAAAGAGCCAGAGGGGAGAGCGCGGGTTAGAAAAGTGGCCCGATCCGTACCATACTGCTGACTATCTCGCGGGCCAGCGGCTCGTCTGTCCTCTTCAGGACGCTCTTCAGCAGGAGCGGGTATTTGGTGAGGCGCTGATGTGGCTTAGCCAACATGTCCGCCAGCTTCAGACGGTTGCACTGCTTGTGGGTCTCTCCCCACTGAACAGAAACAAAGACAGGAAGCAGCAGAGATGAGAAAAAAGGACTGAGGATGAGAGCGTGCTGCAGGAATCTGGGATCAGTTTCATGGTGAGGACTCCGAACTGACCGTGACGTACGTCCTGAAGAGCTCATTGTCCCTGAGAAGTGTGCGCATGTACTCCATGCAGGCCTCCTCCTCCATGCAGTAACGGATGTAGGGCCGGAACCTGGAGCCAAACTGAGCAAACAAACAAAAATACAAGCCATCAGAGGCAGGACTGCATCAGACACAGGAAACAGTCATCATTTCCATTATATGCGCTTTTTGCTAGTGGTCAGACCAAAGACTAACTGATTCGGTAGGACAATAAAGTACTTTTAATCTAAATAAAGTCATAAATGTGTGCCTAAATATGTATAGTAAGATACATTATAAATAATATAATAAAAAAAAATCATATTAAGGATGATATTATTATAATTATTATTACTACATAAAATAATTAGAAATAATAATAATAATGAGAAAAAAAAATAGTTAATTTTTTTAATAAAATCAGAAAATTATAATATAATCAATCTCAAATATATTTTTAAATAAATTGAATTATATATGAAAATAAAACATATTTAACAAAACAGATAAATAATAATTTGTATGAATAATTTATATTTATATTTTCAAAAGTGATAAATGTCAATAAAATATATTTAAAAATAATTTGATCAAAAATATGTATAAACAAATATTTTGAATTAAGTGAGAAATATATACAACTATATTCAACATATGTATAACATGTTTGTCATGCTGTTGTAATTTTAATATGAAACATTATATGAATAACATGAAATAACATTCAAACAAATCTAAAGCAACTAAATCCAAAAATTTTTTTTTCAGTGCAACTGACCGTCTTGAAGCCGTCGTGGAGGTGTGTGGGGTCGAGCGTGGTGCGGACTTCCCTGGCCGTCTGCAGGACAGGCAGCATGACCTGGTTCCACAGATCTGTGTGCAAACGGACGATCTCCTCGATGTTGCTGAACAGCTTGACCGGCTCCACCTCCGTCAGCAGGCCGCTCTCCTGCAGGTTCAGCAGCCCGCTCAGGAACAGCTGGAGCGGGAGACACATCAGCCTCAGATTTACACACATCGACCCCCGAAGCTGTTATCAACCAAATCTTTCACTTTCTCTGCAAGGTGCTTATTTGTCGGCAATAAAAGCTCAACACAAAGTTCCCTCTGCATCTTATCTGTCAGAGAACAAAAGCCTCTTGGTTCTTGCACAAGCAGAATGTTTGCGACATGCATGTCAGCAGACTGCAGGAGCTCTTACATCAGTGATGACTCTGAGTTTCTTTATGTAGGTGGCCTCTGTGTTCAGCAGCTCCCAGATGGCTTCCTGCTGCTGGGACCGCTTTTTGGTCAACATCTGTAAAAGCAAACGCAAACACACACACACACACACACACACACACACACACACACACACACACACACACACACACACACACACACACAC
>JBBBVT010000014.1:1907070-1918998 GCA_037177035.1 Craterocephalus eyresii
CACACACACACACACACACACACACACGGAGAATCCATTAGGTGACGGAGACGCCTCCAGCTGCAGTCTGGAACCTGAAGCCATCACGGCGATTTGCCTCTGTGCATCAAATGGCAGTGATTAGTGTGTTTATGGACGCCCCCTCTGTGACACGGAGGTTATTTATTCAGCCTGATCACATGTCGGATGAGAGCAGAAGCCAGCAACTTTTCCTCCGCCCTGCCATGGCAACCGCAGGAGGTATGTTTTATGGCCTGAGCAACAGATCGAAGTTCGGCGCTGCTGCTGATGCTCAGCGATGCTCGCCTGGTTCCAGACGCTTTATGACCCCCGTTTATGGCCACAGTAAAAAGTGAAATGCTCTCAGTTTCTGTGGCAGGGAAAGAAAACGTGTGCGTGTTTTCACTAAAAACCTGATGTCAGGAGGAATGCATGGACAAAACATCCTGAGCTCTGACCCTGGAGGTTAATGACTTCACCTGAACAAATGAGTCACAGCTTCTGCTCTTTGCTAATGGAAAGACAGATTTTTTGGGGGGGGGATTAGATTACTTCTTTACAAATTATCAACCAGGTTCAAACCGTAACCTGTTCCCGTGTGTATCAGCGGTGATGTGATACAGGGCCGGTTCTGGAAAGGGATGGATGGTTGAAGGGTGCAGGTAGAAGGTGAACAATCAGCAGGACTGGAATGCACCTCCAACCAATCAGAAGAGCTGGTTGGATATTTATGTCATAAAGTAATACATCCAGGCCATTAAAGCTCTCAGCAGCCAATCACAACGCTGCCAGACACTGTAAAATGCACCAGCTGGGCAATAATGAACTAAAACACCCATTTCAAACATCTACATATCTGATCACAGATCACATGTGGTAGTTTGGAAAAACACTCAGGGAATGTCCACATATGAAGGGTGGGGATATAAATGTTTGTACTTCCTCCCATGCCTTTCATACATCACCTTTATCATCTTATATTTTGTGTTTATTTGTGTGCATTTGGTTATGAAGGTATATATATTCATTTTTGATCAACATATGCTTGAAATAAAGTATTCTATTCTAATCAATTATTTAAACTTTGAAAAACCTCTAATTGATATATGAAGAGTTTATAAACTCAAGGATCACATGACCAAGCAGAGCCTTTACACTGTAAACACTGCGATTCAAATCAAATCACACTTTGTTTGTAGAGCACTTTTCATGTGCTTTAAATCATAAAAAAAATATTTAAAAAAATATTAGTATAAAAACCTAAAAGATCAATCGCACAATTCTTCACTTTTCACACATTTATCATTTCACACACACACATATGATACCACTCTTCCTTTCACAGAAATAAACTGCTTTTTAGTTTCTGTCTCTTTAACCAAAACAATTATGTAAAAACATCATTTGAGCCGGACATGTAGAAGACAAATGGCCTGCACTGCTTTTATAAAACATGGCCCAGTATCTAAACCGGATCAGCTGCTTTCAGCTTCATCACACAGAGTTTCTCCCTCTGTGGAGGGACGTTACCGCAGCACGTTACCGCCACCTGCAGGACAAACCCAGCGCTTCCATAAATCCTGACATTTCCTCACATTTAGGAAACCAAACTGACGAGTATTCCTCTACTGTGACCGTGGACTGACAGAGCTAAATGGAAAAATCATAACACTAACAAAAAAAAGGAAACTCTGTGACTAAGCCTCCACTTTCCTCGGGATCCTCCAGCTTTCGTGCCTCGGCTCAATGACTAACCCGCATGATTAACCGCCACAGATGTCGGTATAAACCTTTAACCGAGCCTCCACCTGCTCGCCCAGAGCAACGCTGACATCTGTTTATATCATACGTACGTAAAACATAATTTCACTCATCTGTAGGTGGGGCTGGGCCTGCCAAGGAGGCTGACTAACAACTCCGCCAGATTTCCCCTGAACTTCAGAAACTGTCAAACACACACCGCAGCGGCACAGAAACCACTTTATCTTCAGTTTATAAGGAAGTAAATCTATTTTATGTACATGAGGAAGACGTGGACTGAGATCAACTGCAGATAAGATGAGACTTTCTCCCAGCAACCTTAGACTGGTTCTCACTTGACCTGCTAAAAGACCTGCACAGAAACTCATTGTTCAAGTTTAGTCTCTCTCAGTCGGCTTTACGTCTTTATTTCCAGGTCCTTCCTCATCATCCATCCAACTTTAGATGATTAAATACACTGGGACTGACTGGGATCTAGTACAGACGGACTTAGGTTATCTTAAATGCCCACATTTAGCAGAACCTTCTGCAACTGATTGTGATGTTTTATTTTATACGTGAGGCGTATGTCTGTGCAGCTCAAAGCTTCGGTGCAACACTCCCTCCTGTTCTCATGCGGGTGTTATTGTTAGAAAATACTGATCCGGCTTGGTTGGACAGCACGCAGCATCATCAAAGACACACACCACCCAGAACACACACTCCTCAGGCACAAACACACCACCGACCTCAGACCTCAGACAGAGCGGACGGCTAAAACTTCAAACAAAGCAGCAAAGGAGGACGGTGGACGTCAAATACATCGCATATTTAAACATGATGCTTTATTCTCATTGCAGTCTCACGGCTCTTTACGGCTCAGTTACGGCTCTTTCAACCAATCAGGGGACAGCGGCGTGTCAAGCTCGGTCATTCTGGGTCGGATCAGATGGAAGCAAAAAGCAGGATGGGCCAATGTTCCGGCACCTTCCAGGTTTCTAGGATTTTCTCTCTCTGCTCGTATTCTGATGTTCTGTGATTTATATGTTTTTGTTTCTGTCTCAAGAATGAAATTGTGGACCCGGTTCCAATGGTGTGTCCATGTATGTACCCCTTCTCTTGTTTGTTCACACTTTTTCTGTCTTTATGTGGAACTTCTTACACTGAAGGATTAAATGTACTTTTATTATTTTCACTGTGGAGAACAGAACGCCTGAAACATGCAGCTTCATGCACGTCTTTCCTTTTTTTCATTTTTCCCAACACTTAATGACATTTTCTGGACTAAACAAACACTTGGAAGCAAGCGGCAGCGCTGCACAGATTAGCCGATGATTAGCTGGCCGCGGCCCCGGTGCCAAAGCCCACTTAATGTGCGTGTTGCTGCTAAAGCTCCAAAAGTCTTCATCGCTTTACGTGCCGAGGCTTCGGCTGTCGTGTCCTTACATGTCACCGCTTGAACCCGATGACCTCCTGTCCCATTTCGGTGTTTTCTATCTGGCAGCCAAGTTGATCAGGTCCTCCGTTAGCCTCTTGGCATCTCCCTTTGGTTAGAAAACAGCTGCTTCCTCCGGCTACAGTAAGCTTGGCTGGGAGTGTGTGAACTCGATACGGAGTTCCAGTCAAAAACACACATGAACAACACAAGAGAGCTGAAATAGACAAATCGTTCCCTGGATTCTTCCAGAAAAGTAAGTAAGTGAAAGAGATGAGACATTAAACCAACCCAAGGTTTTACGAGCCAGAAGGAAGGAGAAGAGGGAAAACAAACGTAATGTGTGGTGAAGCAATGAAACGGTGTGTTTGTGGTTTAAAGACAGACGAGTCTGAGCAGAATCACTCACCAGCAGATCGATGCTTTCCCGGCGGCCCAGGGATTCGTGCGCCACCTTCTCGCTGGTAGGGCTGAGGATGTAGGGGCTCTGCCCTCCGGAGGGCTTCATGTTGGGCAGGCTGAGCGAGCGCAAGTCCTTCACTCCCTGCTCCACCTTCAGCTCGTCTCCTGGCCGAGCTGCACGGCGGAGAGCAAACAAAAGCTTCAAATGTTGATCTTTTCTCTTACTCTTAGTCTTTACGAATATTAAAAAGTCACAAACAATTCGACTGTCTCTTTGTTTGAGTCGGATTCAGATTAAAATAAATCAATCATCAAATCATGTTGCATTCACCGTGTCTTGGAAAAAAAAAAGTTGACTTAAGAAATGAACAATTAATTAACCAATATGAAATATTTTCTTTCCCCATACTTGGCAGAAGTGGAAATATTTCAAGTCTTCAATGGTCAGTGAATGCACCATTACCAATAATGACCATTACATCACGTCTTCAACATTTGCCCTAAAACACAGAAAAATGAAACAGAAGGATGGATGGATGGGTGTGTGAGTCTGTGGTTACCCGGGAGACAGACCGGTGCCGTGTGGATGGAAAGTGATGGAGGCAAATGTGTGAGAATCAAACCTCGAGTCACGCAGTTACAGATGCGTTTGGTGTCTGAATGAGCCGGGTTTGCGGCGTGGGCTCGGTATCTCACGCCTCCTCGTGCGCTAATTCAGTGTTTTTACAGTTATGTGTCTAAACTGTGGTTACACATTGGTTCATGGCCAGATGTCTGCGTACGGAGGAGACGGGTGGAGAGAAACTCAGGGCTTAAAAACAGCTGCTTTTTTGCACAACACGGTTTTTTATTACAACCTTATCTAAGATTCACTTCTACATCTTATTTTTTCATACTTATTCTCCTATAGTCTGTTCATTCGTGTATAAATGTATGTTGTTTACTATTTGCTTCATAGCTCCGTACTTTCTGTCTGCTTCTTTTTTTGGTTTGTTTATTTGAGTCAGTGTTTGCCTCAGTATGTCCTGCTGCTGCTGCAACCCCGAATGCATCAATGAATAAATCAAATGTAAATAAAGCATCAATAAAAGTATCTATCATCCATCCATCTATGCATTGATATATCTATCAGCCTGTCATCTATTCATCCATTCATCCATCCATCCTTTTATCCATTCATGCCTTCATCCATCCACCATCCACCTCAGCTGTGTCAGCGTTAAAAAACAGGCTATGTATTTTTACTTAAATCACTCTGGCTGAGCCTTGAACATAATATCTTTTCAGCAAGATGACCGTTAGATTACATTAAATAAGTTCAACTTTATCAATCCCAAAGGAAATTTCAACCCCGGCTGCTCGTGCGCACCTAAGAAGCTTCACAGATGATGAACTGATTCTCTTTACCTTCATATTTCAGAAAAGACCCACATTTCCCTGAGAAATCCAATGCAAGTGCCTTCCTGCCTGAGCAGCTGGAGCCTCAGCCTGCGCTTCAGAGCATGTGCAGCTCCTGACTGCCGACCGGAGGAGAGTCAGGTGAAGCCGTTTCAAAAGATGAGCAATTCCTCGCAACAATGGAGCATCACAGGAGAAAAATCCCCAAAAGAAAAGATGAGTGACACATTTTAACTTCTCGTCTCTGTGACATGATGCGTCCCGTCCACTCCTTCAGGCTGTGAGTCAGAGAATCAGCTGTGACGGGAAACCTGCCTCCCTCTCACATCTGAGGAATACAGTAAAGACCTGCCTGGCTGATGAGTTTACATTAAACACAGCAACTCCTCCTGTTTGGGATTTTATTTGGAGTGAAGCCTCCTTCTGTTGCAGCCTGTGATCTTTTCACAAACATCGCAGAAGACTTTTATCATAAGATAATGATGCATTTAAAGGAAGAAGTGTGAGGAAACATTAAAACCAAGAGACCATCCATATAACAGAACAGTGCTGATTTTTAGCTGTAACCCTAAAACAGCCGAGGATTTTAGTGCTGATGATGCCAGAAATCTGCAGCAACCATCATTTGGTGACGGCGAGGGGTGGCTTACTTTTAAATCATGCTCTTCTATTATTGAAGTAAAATAAAACTATAGTAAAATAATGGCTGAATAATTGTGATGGAGGTGAAAATGAAATGAGCTCATACCGCCCAGCTGTAGAGGCGAGGGCAGCCCAGAAGATTACTCACGTTAGGACATGGCTGACAGCTCTGCCTATCCAGGGCAGAGAAAATCATCAAGGCCCTTTCATCCTGTTTGTACTGTGTTCACCACTCAGAAAAGATGGGATGTTTGCCTTCTGATATGATGTCAGAATGAAACTAAAATTAACTTTTATTGTGAACAACGCGCTGCTCTCAACAAGGTGGATAACCAGAAAAAAAAATCCCCTAAAAACATGAATCCTTCACTGAATGTTCTGGCTGAGTGACAACTCATCCTCTTCGTCACCATGATGTGTTGCAAACGGCTGCTGTCAGCTTTTCTTTCAACATAATGCATGAGATGGAGAAACAATCTCAGCATGATTCTACTAAATTTCCCCCCCAAAAGCTAAATATTCCAAACTTTTAATGAGTCCATTTCTATTGAAATGTTTAAATGTCATAATTATTTGTGTACCTGGTCACAGCATGTTTGTGTCGTTTCATGGTGGCCTGACTTCATTCTGCAGCGCATCTCTGACTCTTTGTCTCTGCCTGCCAGCTGGTTTGTGTGGAGAAATTAGAGCGGACTGTTTTTCTAACATTCCCGTATAACTTCTCGGGGGTTCGATCTGCATTTTGTGTGGATGCCAATGCGTGGTAGAGCGTTTTAGCAGAGTTTCTGCTGCTTCCTGACATGTGTAAGGATCTTCTGCATCTCCCTTCCCTCACAAAAGCCCTGCAGCTTTTGTGAGGGAAGGGCTTCATTTACTAATAATCCCTCTAACTGGATTTAAAATAACTGGCTTCCTGCTGTTTCTGTAGCATTTCCGCTCAAAAGCTTTTGCACTGTGTGAGCCTGGTTAGTTTCAGACAGGAACTAACCAGAACTGTTAGAGCATCAGTGACAGGTGTGTGTTTTCACCTTTAACTTTGAGGTAGTGTCCTCCCAAACGATAGGCCTCGAAGTGGAGGGACAGCGGCGTGTTGGACTGATCCAGGAACAGGTCCACCCTGGACAGCTCGATGCCTATCCTCTCAAACACCGGACCAACAACCTCCCTGGTCACACAGAGAAAATAAAAAGTCCAGACGCGCCTCAGAGAGCAGGGAATCACAGTTCTCAGCGGCTGCTCGTCCTCTCCTCTCACCTCAGTGTCTTCTTTTTCATAGCAGGTACGATCTCTGTGCTGATGTCCACGCTGAGGTCGAACTTCAGGCTGAAGTACTCCTTGCTGGGGTCCTGCAGAGACAGAGACAGAGAGGACAGAGTGAGCTGCACGTGGCTGGCTGGCTCCACACGGGGGCTCCTTCTCCCCGCGCTGCAGCCTCGCTGCTGGTTGCACAACTCCAGGGATCATCTAACTCTTGCAGGAGCAGAGATAAAACTCTGGTTTAATTAGGAGGAGGGGGAATTCATTCGCCCACGTTTGCAGGCGTACTTACATCAGTGTGTCGTCTCCGCGGCTTCTTCTTCCCAAACTTCATCCCCACTTTTTCACGCTCCCTGCAAATAAAATCCCAGACATTATCAGACGTGTGCGTGTAGCAGCTCCTCTAAGTCATGTCGTGTCTAAAAGCTGCCTTTCTTGTGTGATTCCCGGCTTCTACAGCAGAAAACACATTTTTCATGGCTGAAAATGATCCGCCACAGTGGAAAAGTGGAAACAAGAGGAGTGTATGAACATTAGCTTGACATAGCGGAAGGTTACCGACCCGCGGTCATTGCTCCCCTCATCCTCTTCCTCCAGATCAGAGGGGGGGCTGGTGCGTGGGGGGCAGGAGCGCGTGGACACGTTTCGAGCCAGGATGGAGGCTTAAGGTTAAGAAAACACAGCAGTTATTCCCTCTGTTGGATCAGACGAAGACAAAGCTTACAGAGCGGCTTCAGTCAGATTCTGCTCTTTACTGGCCGAGATAACTTTGTTTCATTCCAGCTGAGTTTAGCGAAGCTCGTCTTAAAAACTGTGGACTGGATTGCTTTGATAAAAATGGAAAATATCACCTAAAAAATACATTTTTTAATTTGAATCTTCCTACTTTTAAATCTGCAGCATGAAACAAAATGAAAGGTTTGACAGAAAAATGTGATATAACATTAAACATTGGGTTTTTACTGGTATCTAAACAGTTTTTTGATTAAACTGGTGTTTTTATTCACTTTCTGTTTGTGTCACTGTTTTCACAGCGGTGTCTGTACAGGCTGCTCAGACTTCCTCTGAAAAGCGGAAACGTTACTGACTTTGTCTTTTAAACCGTTTGCATCCAACCGTCCGCTCTCCCCTCAGAGCTGGAGTGGACATGAAGCGGCCAGCGCCTCGTTAGGAGTGGAAATATTGTCGTTTCGACTGACCACACAAAAAAAGTTGCCGATATCTGAACATAGCTGGGACGTAAAGAGACTCTTTACATACCATAAATATTGCACAGCGCAAGTCTGAAAGGCTTAAATGGACAAATGACTGAAAATGCGTTCATGTTAGAAGAACTTTGGCCACTAACAGACACCGTCCATTCACAGCCGCAGCCATCTTTTCCTGAACCTTTACCTTTTCTTTAACGGGAACTTCCTGAAAGTCTAGAAATACCAACATAAACATCGACATGGAACAGTAGCACCAGTCTTTTATTGGCTTCGGGGGAAAATAAATTAATTCAAACATTTGACAAAAAGGCCCTGAAGGAACGGTTTAGAAATTACTTCAAATGCAAAGTGTAGCTGTGAATGTACGGTGGCCGTCACGAGACAAAATCCTTCCAGAAATAAGCGCGTTTTCATCTGTGAGTGGACACAGCGTGACGGCACTGCAGCTAACTTCTTCATCATGGTGCAACAGAGCAGGTGCTGCAGAGCATTGTTTGTCCATTCAGAGACGCCGTAGTAAAGATGGCAGCAGCCATGCATGTGAATCCACAGCACGTAGAAATAATAATTTACTGTAAGAGAAGTTAAAAGCTAATTTAGTGATGTGATTTCACAACAATTAAAACAGTTTTAATAAATGATAAATCACGTTTTTCTGTCATTGACCTTTGGTTTTGTCACACACTGCACCTTAAAAATGAGTATCACAGACAGGACCTGGTTGTGCCTGGTGAAGAGCAAGCAGAATGAAGATTACCTGCTATCTAACTGCAGCTCTCTGTTTTATTACCCATACGCTCTCAGCCCACGTTTAAAGTTAGAAACATGGAGAATCTTCCAATTC
The DNA here is from genome assembly GCA_037177035.1 of Craterocephalus eyresii. Classification (NCBI taxonomy): domain Eukaryota; kingdom Metazoa; phylum Chordata; class Actinopteri; order Atheriniformes; family Atherinidae; genus Craterocephalus; species Craterocephalus eyresii. The sequence goes on from JBBBVT010000014.1 coordinate 1,916,000, forward strand.
AGAATAATCTCCATCCCCTGCCTTTTATAGACCAGAATAACACCCGAGCCTGGCTATTTACAGACAGAAATGGTCTCATGAGGTCATGAGGATGACATCATCAGCGACAGAAAGAGATCCTCTACCTGGTGGCTGTAAGTTAAATCGCGGGTGTCGGTCAAAGTGCATGTTGTCTGTGTTCTCTGAGTGGCATCGTGAGTCACATGACTCACACAGGTGGAGCGGGCTTTTGCTGTTCAGGTCCTGGCAGTCTGAGTGGTGGCAGACCTGCAAACAGAGACAAACACAGAGATCAGCAGACATAAAACACAGATGCAGCAGAGAAAAGGCCGGGCGGAAGCCAAAAGGGCATCATGGTCACACACATTCAGAATAAACTGCTCCCTGCTTCACTATTGTTTAAAATGAGCACGGAGGCTGCAGCCGCATTCCTGAGGTCTGCTCACTCCCCCCCCCTCCCACCATCTGTCCCGCTCTGCGGCTTCACGACTAATTGACTTAAAATCGGGTTGTTTTTTTTCAGCCCGCCTGCTGATCTGAGAGCAGCTCGGCCGGCTGGAACGCAGAGCCAAGCAAGGCGGCTGCAGGATTAAGGATCTGTCTGTCCTGGACCAGACACACCCACCCCCCCCACCCCAAAAGTCCTCAGGACTCTTCTCCGTGTCCCGTCTCGCTGCACACACACCCGGCACAGGAACCACGATGGAAGGGAGATACAATGGAGGCCCTGCTAATGTACTTCCTGTCATTGTTTCCACGCCATCGGGAGGAGCAGCATGTCTGTGCATGTGCGCGTGCATGTGCGGGTGCATGTGCACGGCGAAGATTTGAGAGAAAAGCGAGGCAGGTTATAAAAAATCGGAGGTACCAGAACTGCTACAACAGGCTGAGAAACATGCGAAAACACAAACTCTGCAGAGAAATAAGCAGGAAAAGCCGGTCATGCTGCCGTTCCTCTACCAGTGCGCCAGTCTCCGCTTGGCCCCCGTGTCCATGCTCGCAGGCGTTCGGACCCCCGCTCACCATCCAGCGCGCCTCCTTGTTGCCTGGCTGTAACATTAATCCACTCCTCTCAGTGTCCCGACAGGTCTGATCCCAGCAGGGCCGTTTGCCGGGCCGGGGGAGGGAGGGGGGAGGGTGAGGAGTCCCACAGAAGACTGAACCCCGGGCAGGAAGGAAAAGAATAAGAAGGTCCATCTGAAGCCCCCCCCCATCATACAGCCTAATTGGTGCCTGTGCTCCGTCAGAGCCATCTGACGCTGCTGCAGAGATGAAAACGCCCCGCTCTCTTCTCTCAGCCCCCCCCCTCTCTCCCTTTCCTCCCTCTGTCCTCCGCCACCAGAAGCAGCGACTCCTCCCTTCCTCCCGTACACCCAGGGTCACTGCAACCAGGCCGGGACCGGCCCCGAGGTTTTACATAGAAAGAGACGGAGAGACGAGAGTCTCTGAGGGCCACAGCACAGGGGCCGGCCTGGCGGGGAACACGGACATCGTTCCGTTTATTACCGCTTCCTTTTCATAGCTCTGCCTCACACTTAGGAAAACGTGCACAGTGTTCTCATGAGGCTTGCATCAAGCGGCAGTCAGAGCAGTTTACGGGAAAAATGACTCCCTGCTCTCATCTCAGCGCTGGGAGACACAAACCTGCAGCATCGTCACCTGCTGCTGCTTCTCTGCAGGTAACATGTCCCCTCGTGTGACATGGCCAGACGGCCAATCACGATGCAGACGCTCAATCACGATGGGGACGGCCAATCACGATGCAGACGCTCAATCATGATGGGGACGGCCAATCACGATGCGGACGGTCAATCACGATGGGGACGCTAAATCACGATGCGGACGGCCAATCACGATGCGGACGCTCAATCCCGATGCAGACGGCCAATCACGATGCAGACGCTCAATCCCGATGCAGACGCTCAATCACGATGCGGACGGCCAATCACGATGCAGATGCTCAATCACGATGCGGACGGCCAATCACGATGCAGATGCTCAATCACAATGCGGACGGCCAATCACGATGCGGACGGCCAATAACGATGCGGACGGCCAATCACGATGCGGACGGCCAATCACGATGCGGTCGCCCAATCACGATGCAGACGCTCAATCACGATGCGGACGGCCAATCACGATGCGGTCGCCCAATCACGATGCAGACGGCCAAACACGATGCGGACGGCCAATCACGATGCGGTCGCCCAATCACGATGCAGACACCCAATCACGATGCGGACGGCCAATCACGATGCGGACGGGCAATCACGATGCGGGCGGCCAATCACGAGCTAATCAGACGCCATATTAAGACAACACCGTCGGATAGGTGAGCCCCTGACCCCCTCCCCCACCCCTCTCCTTCCTGCTGTAACTATGGGATGCTCCGGCCAAGATAAACTATCCCGGCACACAGATGAAGAAAGGGGCCCAGAATCAACGAATGGAAAAAGTTCAATTAAAGCAAGACAAGCTTGTAATCTCAAATTCATGACCGATACCTGAAATTACATCTGGCACAGCCGGGTTTCAGCTCAGGATGTGCGCCGCCGAGATTTTCCGAATACTGAACATTCCTGCGAGTTGATACGGGAGTCGGAGAAGGAGCCGGCCTTCATTAAGCATCTGCTGCAGGATTTGGATCGCTGTCCGAGCCGACAACAAGCAGGAGGAGGAGGAGTGGAAGAGACGCCGACAGAGCTGCTGCCTGACAGCTGACCACTGTCACACACACACACACACTCTCAGATCTGCCTGGATTAAGAGAGGTAGTTCAGGGTTGCATTCAAGCACAAGTAAACTCTGCACACACACACACACACAGCCTCACATTCATATCCACCCCAACAGCTGAGAACACACGCAGGCACCAAAGTGGCCACGTGGCACTTTCCTCATGCACCCCCGTTCTACCACACACACACACGCACACGCACACGCACACACACACACACACACACACACACACACACACACACACACACACACACACACAC
>JBBBVT010000014.1:1965982-1979424 GCA_037177035.1 Craterocephalus eyresii
ATCTATCTATCTATCTATCTGTCTGTCTATCTATCTATCTATCTATCTATCTATCTATCTATCTATCTATCTATCTGACATAATCTGTTCATGTACACCATAAAAACCTTGACATAACTACTTTTTTCTTTCAAATTTGGGGGATATTAAGTCAAAATTGTGAAATAATAAGCAAGGATTTGGGGATTCAAACATCTAAAGCCAGACTTCTGTGATAGAATAACTTAGAATATAAGATTCTGATGTGATACTATCTCAGAATTAACATTTGGTGCCTCAAATTAAGATAGTATCTAACATTTTTAACACTATGTCAGTGTTTTGAGATTGTATCTTGCAAGTTTGAGATACTGACTCTGCATTTGGAGATAAAACAGAATTTTAACTATAAATGAATATAGAGATACCGTCTTAGAATTAAGAAGAAAATTATATCTCAAATTTAAAAAATAATTTTACTGCATTTTTGGATACTTAATCAGGATTCAAAGAGAATCTCAGGATTTTCATTTGCTATTAAGACACTTGTGTCAGATGTCTTAGATTGTATTGAGATTATTTAGAATATTGAGACTCTATTGTAACATTTTTATGTATTGAGTTCAAATTTATTTGGAAATACTTGGCTGGAATTCTGTGTTTTGTATCTCCAAAGCCAGAATTTGATAGCCTAAAAGTATCTCAGAATTTTGAGAGTATACTATTTTTGAGATAGTGTTTCAGATAATGATTCAGAATTTTGATATATTGAGTTATTCTCAGATAATATTTTCACTTCTTAAATGTTTCCCATCATGATTAACTTCCAAAACTGATAGGAGTTTCCATTTATACAAATTTATTCTCATACATGTTTGTGTCTTTTGGCTGCAGAAAGCATGGGGAACATGACAAATGACTGTAAAGCACTTTATTGTAAGATCTGTAACGCTATAAAAAATTTGAAATGTTTTAACTTGTTTTTTCCTTTTTATTGCCATTTCCAAAATCATTCATAGTGTGCTCATTAAAAGATGTTGCCAAAAGCTTCTATGCCATCTAAGAAAGCCCTATATTTTACCACCTAATCAACTATAAATTGAAACCATCTAGCAGAGTAGTTTTCTTATCAGTTGCATCATCTTAGAGCTTAAAGTGAGGACATCCGGTTTTACCGTGGCTGCTCACAGCAGCAGGAAATGTTATAAAGCTTTATCAATGTGTTCTCAAGTGCAAGAAGCTACAGGTCAACACAGTGCAAGAACTACAAATTCCCTTCTGCAATAGATTTCAAGCAGTACAGGAAGCCTAAGTAACCAGGACTTAAGCAAGAACTAAAGAAGAATCCAAGGATTATCAGTTGCATTATACAGGATGGACTCTACTTTTGGCCGGTATAAAGCCAAATAGACCACAAAAGCTCACCTGAAAAAAGGAAAAAGAAGTATGTCAACTGGGGACGTTGACATAAAAAAGACCCCTTCAATCAAGCATGGTGGTGAAAGTCTAATTCTTTGTTAAGGCCATCCAGGAAGAAGGAATATAATAACATTTCACTAAAAAATTTGAGCGTAGATGCACTGAGCTTCCTGTTAGAAAGGTTAAATGAAAGTGGTGAATAACATTTAACATGTTAAAGGAGCCCAACTGTGGTCCACTACGTAGATTTCCACTGAGAATCTGTGAGGAAAATGAGTACAGAATGAACAAAGAAACCAGTTAAATCCCATGTGAAAATTTGCAGAAAGTTTTGGCAATTATAGGAACTATTTTAATGGCAATTGAAACGACCTACTAATTTCTGAGAAATATTAGTTACAGGTTATTTTAGACACATAAGATTTTGTAAATTTGGAAAGGAAAAAAAGTAGGTTTATAGTCTTTGACAGAATAATATTTTTTGTGACTGCTTGTTTTTACATTCAGCATACATTTAAACCATTAACAAGTTTTGGACTAAGACTGTTACTACCGTAAACTAGCTAAAAGCTCAGCTATAGGGAGGTAAAATTCTCGTTTTTTTCAATCTCAAGTATTTAGCCCTTTAACTAAATGTAAAAAAATACATTAGCAGAACTAATTTTTGCATATTCACCATTTATTACCATGTGCTAGGCCAAAATGACTGTAGTGCATTGTTGTATTATCATTATATCCACCAGGGGGCAGCATACAACATGGTTTTGAGCCAAGTATCAAAAAGTGATGCAAAAGGATTCAGAAAGTTTAAGCTACATGATGCCCACAGCATTTAAAGGTTAAGGGATTACATTCCTGGATACAACAGTGGTCAGAAAACGTGGCAAAAAATTCTTAAATAAATTTTACCACTTAAACAACTTTGACCATAACTGTTTTTGAAAAAAACATTCATCCAATTGTTCATTGTTTCATTATTTGAATATCAAATTATCATATTATGCAGCCAAATTTTCTGTGCAGGCAGCACATAATTAAAAATCTAATAAGGGTGGTAGATTAAGAAAAACCAGAAGCTTATTGCTTGCAAAAGGCTTATAATTAAAATTTGCCTTTTGGTCATAGAAATTAATAATTTTCTTGTCTATTTTCAAAGCATTAATTAGATTGAGAAATCTCTAGAAAATAGCAATATTGATAATAAAGGACACAAAAAATGAAGCCATTGCAGCTGCAATTAACAGGCATCATAATCAGCTCCTGCTAATTAATTTTCATGTACAATCCAGGGAAAAGGGAAAAAATGTGTTTCACTGACATATTTTGAACTCCATCTATTAATCCTTGAATTGCCACAAATCTGTATAATAATAATGCTAAAATGTTGCATGTTTGGGAGGAGTGATGTTCTTACATCGGTAGACGTGTAGTTTCAGATAGAATCGTTGGATAAAAAATTCTTGAGCAATAATGCAAATAAATGTATTTTAAGCCTGAAAACACGTTATGTCCAGCAGGTTAAAGCAGACCGTCTCATGACCACTTTACAGAGGAATTTCTACTTGGTTTGTTTAAAGTCTTTGCAGGAACCAGACGATGTGAAGAAACAGCCAAACGTACCTGACGTGTTTGCTGGTTTCTGCACTGAATAATGGAGAAGGAACGGGGAAGTTTGAGCAGTGGCGATATTCAGCCGACCCAAATAAGTCTCAAAGTGCCACTAAAGATGTTCATCAACTTTCCTGCTGTTTACACAATGTCTGCTGCTCAAAAGAAAGATCCGTTCATTACTGTTTGCTGCCCCCTTGAGGGAAAAAAAAATCTAGAACCTACAAACAACCAAAAAATATTTATTTTTTTCATCCTTACAATCTCACGTGGTCAGAATAGGAAAATCAGAAAAATGTCTTGAATGAGCTTAAACTGCAGCAACTTTCTGGCTTTTTAATTCAAGTAAGAAAAAAAAAATCAGAAAATGGAGATATTTCGTTTCAACCTGGCAGGTAAAAAAAACTGTACTGACAAATCCACCTGATCCAGAACTTAGATTTACGAGTAAACCCCACATGGAAACAGGTGACGGTAGTTTTCTGTACTTTAACACAGAGAAAAATAACCAAATGTCTTCTCTGAATCAGGGACCTCATCGCACGCTGATAAGATGTAAACTGGATACAGACGTGAAGTAAAGCAGATGAATATAAAAAATAATGACCTTTGACTTGCAGATCTGCCGGCAGGAAGCACAAAGTGCTCACCAAAGTGGGTTTCTGTTTAATATCAGGCAGGTTTTTACTTTTGGAATGTAACAAAAGAAGAAAGAAAGACATTAAACAAGAGCTTCGACTACAAGTTATTTCATTTCATCCGTTTGGGATACAGAAAATTCCTCCCATGTCACCAAATGTTCGTACAGTAGCAGGTCGTAAGACATGAGTGTGAGACGTCCAGCTCCTCCTGCAGAATCCTGCACATTCACAAGCCGTCAAGCTGCTCTGACGCATGGCGAGGGGACAAATGGAAAAAGCCAATAAACTGAGGCGGTGTGGAAATGTCACTGCGCTGCACTATGACTGGGCCTCGTCATTCCCTTGAAGACTCGCAGCTTTCCTGCGCCGGTGAGATCGAAGCTGTAGTCCGTGGTGACGTAGGGCATCTCCCCCTCAGAGCCGGGCTGAAACAGGAAACACTGATTCTAAATGAGTCTAAATGAGGACGAAAACGGGTTAATAATGACGTAAAGCAGCTTCTGACCTGCGCTGTGAGGATGCATGACGGCAACGAGATCGCTCCCAGGAGGAGGCAGTTGACCTTCCGGAGGACGGAGGGGTCTACGGGAGTCAGCAGGAGGTACAGACCTTGTGCCATGTTGATCCCTCGAAGAACACCTGCAGCACATTCACAGGTATGAAAAACAGCATGAAAAGTGTTTAAGCCTAAGATTCAGCATTTCTTGTCCTCTGCACACAAACAATCCAGCCAGATGAAGGTTGTACTTCCTGTTAAAGAGGAGGTTTTACTCTCCACTGTCACCCCGTGCATCCGCAAGATGTAGGATTAGATCAAAGATAGAGAAGACTCTATGGTTTCCTTAGCTATGCATATTTAACGTTGAATTGGCCTATATGAACATAGTAACTATAAATATGATTAATATGGATCATGTGGAGTCATTCTAAACGGATTATAATTGTAAGAACCTCTCAAAAAGACACGGTTGCTCCTGAAGGAATAAAAGTTAAGGTCATTTTAGGCAGCAGCTCTGTCCATCTGTCTGTCTGCAGTAATGCTGAAGCTGCAGATGAAGACATGTCATTAACATTCAGATTTCTGCAAATAACTAAAATTAGACACTAATTTTTACGTATCAGTCAGTAAACATGCATAATTTTTTTGCAAATGGAGATTAGGGATGAGCATCCGATGAAATTGTCTATATCGATTGTCAGTAGGATTAACGATCAATCAATCAATCGATTACACATTAAGATTTTTATGTTAAAATTCTGTATTTTTAGTCTATATTTAAATGAAGTGAAAACAGAAAAAACCTGTTGTGTTTCCTTATTTACATTTTTACTACAAGTTGAACGACTCTTGTGGCACTTAAAACAGATCGTTCATTTAAGGATTACACTGGTAAATATGTGTTTACATACAACTTCAGCACCAGTCTAAGATGCATTTGATTAATCGATTCGAACTCTTATTGATCGATAACTATGCCCATCTCTAATGTAGATATATGGCGGCACGTTGAGCAGAATACATGTTATTCTGTAACTCAGGTAATTAATACTTCAGAACCAGAAACAAAACAATGTGTTTTTAAAAGGAAGCGACGTACCGAAGCCGACGCATGGGCAGACGGGCGCCTGGGACAGCAGCACTGGTCCTCCTTTGCTGCTCACTTTCTCTGCCAGGCAGCAGAGGCCCACCAGACTGGCATTGGCAGCGTACAACATGTGAGTGGGCACCACCTCACAGTGGATCACCCCCAGCGCCACGGCCGTGTGAGGCACCTGTGGGCTCAGACACAAGCTGGAATGAGTATCTGCCGTGCTGCGTTTGCGGGTCGGACCAGGCGAAGCGTCGCGCACCTGGTACGGGATGAGACTGTGCAGAGGTCTGACCGGCCCGGGGTCCGGAGACTGGAGCTGGCTCAGGTAGGCCAGCAGCGACAACTCTCTCTGCTCGTTGGAGCGCTGGTGTTTCCTGTCAGACACGCAAACGCAGCATGAAGCCGGGGGGTGAAACACACACACACATCCCTACGAGCGGCCGTGCACTTACGCCGTGCCCTGCCGCGCCACGCCCTGAAAGTCCGACTGCACCATCAGGTGGGCGTAGCTCCTGGGGGGGCAGTGGCTCTCTGTGAACTCGTCCAGGGCGGTGTGGGCGGGCGGGTGTGTCTGGCAGCCCTGCGCCGTCCTCAGGAAGTCCGGCGTGAGCGGGGGGCACTGCGTGGTGTTGCTGTGGCTAAGCTGGACCACATGAGAGATGGGCAGGAGGCGGATTAAGTCCACCAGCAGCTGGAATCCAAATCCTGCGGACAGACGCGCATTTTAGTGTGTACGAAGTCCTCTGTGTTGTTCCGCTGAGACGGGAGGCTGAGCTGACCTTTGACCCAGCCCATGGTGTTGATGATGACGGGGTTCTCTCGGCTCTGAGGCCGCCGGCGCCACAGGGACTTCAGAGACTCCAGGTAGCGGTCTAAGTCTGACTCACAGGACGAGTGGCCGTAGTAGATCATGTGCTCTGGTGTGTGCTGGTGTGTGAACGGAGGACCTGGAAAACACACACTCACTATGAAACTACATTTTAACCCTTAGACGTCTACGACTGAGACAAAGCCATCAGGCTGGGATGCTTTCAAACCGCTGCAACAAAAAAAGTCACATGGCGGCTGCTTTACAGAACAACTGTGAAATTTTTTCCGAACTTTTCTTTGATGTTGATAGACCACTTAAAACCATCAGATGAATTTTACTGTACAAAATATTCATCTGAGCATTAAGATGGGAGATGACTGACATTTCCAAGTTCCAACAGTTCCAACAGCTCATCAAATATGTTTGTGGTTTTTATAATGATAAATAGAACATATTTTCTATTCAGATTTAATAGTTTTGTGTTTTTTTTTGACCCAATACAGTAATAAAGGTGGGTAACTCATTGTCTGCCAGTATTAAAACTGTCTTTCACTGATAATGACACTCTCTTTCACCGAAGCACCTCAGCAGATACTTCGCCACAGTGTCCTGCTACACCCGGCCTCTGTTAAAAACCACCAAAAAGGTCTTATGCCATCTTTGGCAGTGAATGATCAGACTTAGAAAGATGTCAAAACACATCCTAATACGGCAGCCAATGACTTTATGTTTAAAAATAACAATTAAATGGTACAGATGAGGTTGTGTTGAAAAAAGGAGGTCTAACACGGGTATGGAGATATTTTTATATGGCATATATGAGGCAAAAACAATAGTTATGGCAAAACTGCAGGAACTCAAGGAAAGATGTTTGAAGTAGCTCAGCACATAAATCACTGTGAAACGGTAAATGACCATTTTTAGATAGTTAGATAGCAAACGCTGGTCTTTAAGCTGAGCAAAGCTAACAAGCATGTTGACACTGTAAATCTCGACTGAGGCTGGACAATTTTATATCCTTGTATTATTGTACTCTTTATATGTTTATCACTAAAAAGGCAAAAAAGCAAATACAGCAGATTTAAGTAAAAAATAAAAGTGATACAATTAGAGAAAAGGAGGAAAAACATACCAAGAAGTGGTTCACTGACGGTTGACAGAGACAGGCAACCAGCCGGAGTGAATTCAGTCTGACCGAGGTCCCCCTCCAGATAATCCACCTTCGCCGTGCTACGACACAACAAAAACGAAGTTATAAAGGCAAACGTAAGAGTTCAATAAAGAAGTTTTGCATAAAAACAACAGATAAGTTATGGCTGATTAAGAATAAACATTAAGAAAACTAAATGCTAACTTTGAGGAAATATTTCATGTGGAGAAAAGAAGGGATCACTGAGGACTCACTGATTCAGTAAGGTATTGATGAGGATGCGGATAAACGTCGACTTGCCCACGTTCTTGGTTCCACACACGAGGATAACAGCACAGCCATCGATGTCTCCTATCAACGAGATTCCAATGGAAATGTGAGCAATGTGTGTTACAGCGTTAGCTCTGCACCTTCACAGCTCTGAAGATGAAGTGGAAAATTATCAATTAAAATCATCAGATCCTAGGTGTCATTTTAAAAAACTACAATTAATGAATTCACTGATGTTCTGAGTCACTTTTTGTTGAAAATGTTATGATGGCTGTTAATAATTAACGAAGACATTCATGCAGATTGCATGGCAGTGTCTGTAGGAGGACAAGATCGAGGACGATGGCATCGGAAGGGGGATAAATCAGCCAATAAGCTCAACAAAATGATGGAAAATAATGTGGAAGGCGTGACATTGACGTGATTGGTTGTTACGTTGTTAGGCAACAGAATTACATTATACTGCATGGTGTCCCTCCAACTGATCCAATCTAGGCATTAACCGCCGGATCTATATGGTCGACTATGATCTTTCCAGGAGTGTTATTATTTTCATCCACCAGATTTCATACAGATGGACACATTCAAGAAGACTTGATCACAGTTATCTTGAACAAGATAAGGCTTGTACAATTCTACAATTAACCTCCTGCAGAGGGAGTAGCGTGACATACATGTAGTACAAAAGATTTATGCACACATCAGGAAGCAGCAATCCCAACTTCTAACAGACCAAAATGCTGCTGAGATACTCAACCAAGCATTGGCATCCAAAGCAAACATAGTTATACTACATGAGAAGCAGTGTCCGCTTTGGAGCCTCTGATCATGTGTCATATGAAAGCAAAACCTCTGCTGATTACAACGCTGCCTGTCTCATCACCGTGGGACAGAAACTCTGGGAGCAAACAGCAAGAGCAGCAAACAAAAGGAAAACTGGCAAGTCATAAATAATTTCTTGCTTTTGCTGTTTGGGGGTGAAAAGTTTTATTCCAGCTCTAAAAAAACCCTGCTATAGTTAAATCATGAAGGTTCTGCTGGTTTCCATTGAGATCAAGGAGGTTTTATAATCACTCTTCTTGCTTCGCTTATCTCTTGGGTCCTCATGGTGTTTGTAAGGTGTTTGTATGCCTGAATTCTCCTGACTCTGACAAACGACAGAGGTGTTGAATGAGGTGCATAACACCTCTATTAAAACTAGGGCCGGGCGATATGGCCTCAAATCAATATCACGATCTCGATAACAGCACTATGGTGCACAATTTCCATCAGACATCCATCCAACTCTCTGTTCTGTACATGCTGGGAATCTGAGTTTTTGTAAATATTCAATATAAATGAGCTAATACGAGGACCAATAAACATTTATTGGGCAGCACCTCTTGTATTTTCATTTTCTTAAAATGTTGAATTTATCGATGTGGGCAAAAATCTGTTATTGTTGTAAATCTCAGTATCTGTAAAGTTTCGATACATTCACTTTTTTAGCTTCCACTATATTCACCAGACATTACATCTTTACTCTGATTACTTTTGTAGTGATCTCACATGTCTCTGCTTTCTTTTTTAACACAAAGATTATACTCCAGCTCTTATAGCTCTGCAGATTTGTTTCAGACGGGAGGAAACAGGCCTTGTAAAGAAGAGGTTAAAGTCACTTGACTGCTCACCTCTGCATGCGCTGACTAATGTGTGGAGGGCATCTCTGTAGCTCCTGGACATTTTTAGGCCCTCGATGGTGCTGGACATGGGAATCACGCCCAAACCGTTGAGCGGAGTGTCGAGAACAGCTGACAGGAGTTCAGTCTGCAAACATACCGGAAGGGAAAACCTTTAATGAAGATGACACTTTCCCTTAACCAACATTAAGCATCTTATTAGGCAGATTATGTGGTCAAACAATGAGCAACCAGGAGAAAATCTACCACTGTATGAATAAATTAAAGGAAATCTAACCACAGGAGGGCTGAACAATTCACTCAGATCTGTAAAGCTGGACAGAAAGCGAGTCAGAGGCGTCTCCATGGGCTCCAGTAGGATGACCGATGAAGTTGATGCGATCTTTTTCAGCAGTTTCTTCCTGGATGCTGCAAAAACGACATTTCAAGGAGTTCAAGGAGAAACACTCAGCAAAAGCAGCTCAGTTCAGAGTTTCTACACATATATGAAGGGGTAAGTTGCTTACCAGGTTGAAGATACTTTTGTAGAATGTGTGAAGCCTCCGTTCTATCGTTTCTAACATAATCAGAGGTTTCCAGAGCTTTAATGGTGAGTGGACAGTGTGACGCTGGGGAGAAGAGGGGGTACGACTTCTGGCCCTCTTCAATGGTGAATCCCATCACTTCTACACGACCGTACAGACAGGTCAAAAAGCACTTCCCACGGAAACACAAGGTCTGCAAATACATAAACAAAGTTCAGACTTGGAAATTATCGCTGCTGCTTCTGTTGATTCAACTGAAAAGCGAGGCTCTGAATCCTACCTGATTTTTCTGAATGACCAGGACTGCGCGGTTTTGTCGATCATCTCTCTGTGCACAGTGATGGAGAGCCTCTCCCTCCAGTCTACCAGGCTGGTCATCTTCCATATCACACGAGCTCTCCATGTGTCCATTCCCAAGAAATGACTGTGAATACTCCTTCCAGTCCCTCAAGTCCTCCGTCTCATCGTCCAAAGTGAACGCTGAGCTTCCGTTAGCCTGAGAGTGTAATTTCTTAGACCCAGACTCTGGAGGGATTGTTTTGTGCTCAGAGACAGTTTTTGCTTTGTTTTTTAGTCTCTTAACAGAAGGTTTTTTCTTCACAGACACCTGGTGCTCCTTTATCACACTGACTATGACAGGACTGGAGGTGAGATCAGAGGATTTAATGGGAGCTCTGCACCTTTTCCTCCTCACATCCTTCCATTTTTGGGATTTACCCTTTGCAGGTGCGGGTTTGTTCACCTTCATGATCCTCTGATCAATGAGCAGTGATTAGGGTTCAGATGGAAGACAAAAGGGGGAGCCTGCAAAATAGAGGCAATGTTTTAATCTGAATAGCAGTTTATTCAGCCCCAGAACCAGGAATACCAACAAATCGCACAATGTTTTATTAAACTATTTTATATTAAAACAAGTTAGCTGATTATGGCTAGCTTCACTTTGTGTCAGACAGTTCAGTAAAAAGGCAAGTTTATCACGTATGTTTCTGAACACAAGCTAAATTAGGAATATGTTGGTCAAACAGCAGGAACCAAAAGCTAGAAGACAATAATAACTGGATTTTAAACTTGGCTTGAAGTTATCGTGGTTAACGTCACATTCAAGAGCCTTTGCAATAACTAGCATTAGCTACCAGCTAATGTTGTTGTAGTCTTATAGATCAAACTTACCCCCCCACTTGGTATTTTAAAAAACTGCTGCAGTGTTTTTAAAAGTAACTTTTGTGTGTCTTCAGTCTGGAACCTTTATACTTCATTTAAAAAAAAAATCCAAGGAACCGGACACATGTTGGTTTAACGGTGTGCTAGCAGGCTAATTTGCGTGTGTGAGACACACAAACGGTGGTGCCAGATTGGATCAGCCGCACGGGCGCATTGACGTGATTGGTTATTACGTTGTTAGGCAACGGAATTACATTATACTGCATGGTGTCCCTCCAACTGATCCAATCTAGGCATTAACCGCCGGATCTATATGGTCGACTATGATCTTTCCAGGAGTGTTGTTATTTACAACAAAGAACGTACTAAATATTTAATATCGTTCAATGACGCAGTTTAAAAACTTTAAAAAGAAATGTATGCCCAAATAATAAGATAATAACGCAAACAATGTAGTTGTTTTATTTCTACAAATGCTCATATTCAATACTGAGCAACCAAAATATTTCCCAGAGTTTCACTTGAACGTCGTCACATCCTCTTCCTTTCTGCAATACTGGAGGGCCCACAAGAAGCGAAAAGAAGATAGTTGCAGGCCAACTGTGCTGTGTTTTGTTTAATTAATTTAGGTACACCCGAATCCATGTAGTTATTTGGACAACAGAGGTAAAAATATTGTGTCGCAGATGTGAGCGTCCGTGCAGCTGTCGGGGCCTTCTAGGCTAAGGGAGCGTCTTTAAAGATACGCGCTTGGAAATAAACGTTGAGGTACGTAGTTGGGGAAGGGGTTGCAATAATTTCAATACATACAAATAAACTGTGCACATAACTCTAAAATTACTACATCGGAATGACGAGACAATCTCGTTGATAGACTTATATAAAATGTATCTAGACATTTAGCCTTAATTTAACACATATATTAATAGCCTTTCCAACTATCCCTAATTTGGTCTTTATGGTGTGAACTGGTCAGCAATGCTGGAAGGTGTATTTATTTATTAACATCATCAACTATTTTTGAGCTCCAATTTATTGCTGTATGTGAATATAAACAGGATGCAGTGATTTACAAATCACACAAAACCACATTTCATTCCCAGTAAGACATAAACAACATATTACATGGTGAAACTGGGAAAATATTAGTTCATTTTTTTTATTTGATGGCAGCAACACATCTCAGAAAAGTTGGAACAGGTTAAAAAAAAATCCTGGAAACGTAAATAGTAAAAAATTTTAGAAAACCGGGAGAAAAATTGGACGTTTAATAAGGTTAACGGACCAGTCACATGGCAGGGTATAGAACTGAACTCAAATGTCTTATCAGTCCAAAACATGTAATATTCGCGATGCTCTTGCTTAAGAAAAAGAGAAGCTGCAAGTCCTCACAGCTGGAAGAAGCTGGAACTATTTGTCATTTCAAATGGGGGATAAAAAATAATTAATAAATCCGCTATTCATATAGTTACAGATGAACAAAACTTAACATACAACTAATTTAAAAAACTACTACGAATAAATAAACCAAAGCAGTCAAGCTCTGTGTAAGATGACTAATCTCAACACATATCAAAGCTTGAGCCATTTATCTTCCAAAAATAACATACTTAATTGAATCTTGAGCATCTCAGTCCTGAGTTTTGTGGTAGTTAAAGTAGGGCAAGTCCATTTGTACAGCACATTTCCTGTTCGGGACAATTAAAGTACTCTACATGAAAAAAGCATTACAGATAGCAAAAATCACAATAAAGTCATTTAAAAAATAAATAAACTATCAATTATTAACTTAGTAAGGAAATAAATCAGACAGAATGTCTTTTTTAATGTATTTAACCAATCTTTAACCTTTTTCAAGAGAGTCCTGGCCAAGAAAGGCACCAACACAGCCCACAAACAACAGATAATCAAAATAAAACAGACTAAATAAAAAAAAAAGAAATTCAGGAAGTCAACCTGTTAAAAAAACAACTAATGGTTGCATCTCCAGGTCTTTCAGTTTAGATTTTAAAAGATTAAAAGAAATAGTGAATATATTTCTGTCTCTGCTAACTATTATCTGACTGAATTATCAGTGATGAAGGCAGATTGTATGATGTCTTGCAGCTGCAGCCCGGGTGAAGCAGGAAGGATGCCTTCTGCAGAGAGCAGCCATGCACGCCGTGTCCTGTGGGCTCTCAACCAGCAGAGGGCAGCAGGGAGGTTTTGTGATGCTGTGCTGAATGTGGGAGACGGGCTGCTCCACTTTGCCCATCGCAGCATCCTGGCCTGCTTCAGTCAACTCTTTGAGCAGCCCAACACCGGCGCCTCTAACTGCACAGAGTTCTCCCTGCTGGATTGCCCCGGCGAGGGCCTGGAGCTGCTCCTAAACTTTGTCTACACTGGAGAGCTGAAGCTAAACCAGGACAACCTGGAGAAGGTGCAGCAAGCAGCGGCCAGCCTGTGTGTAGCGGAAGCTCTTACAATCTGTCAGCAGTTCAAGGAGACGTCGGTGGACGGTGGGAGGCGGAAACGGGGGAGACAGAGAAAGTGTGTGTCAGAGGCAAAGGCTGGTCAGGAGAAGCCGATTACACCAGCAGATGATTCTGCCGCTGATGCTGCGCCCTAC
>JBBBVT010000014.1:1982355-1999389 GCA_037177035.1 Craterocephalus eyresii
TCTGTGAAATGTGAGCAACGAGTAGCCCTGGAGACATTTGTTGGAGGGAAAGACGTTTTCGCCTTGCTCCCGACCGGTACAGTAAGAGTCTGTTAGCCCCGCTCGCTACACACAAGTCAGAGAAAAGAGTGCTGTGATTGGTTTAAGCTATGATTGATTTAAGCTTCGACCAATCGTGAACAGCGATATTTGAAGGAGGCGGGTCAACCGTCCCTTCTGAGAAACGGTGGTGCTGAATCTCTTGGCCAGACCAATGCTCGCACTGAAGTCGCATTAGCCAGGCTACTAACATCCCTCAATTACTACCCAAAATGGGGTTTTATGGATTAAAAATTTGTGTATTTCAATTTCAACATTTAAGTAATATAAAGAGAAATCTTGTATAGAAAATCTAATATAGAAAGAATTTCCAAAGCATTTTTAATTGCACATTTGAAATGGAATTATTAAATAAGAATTGCAAATTCTTTTTGTTAATACACTATTAAATCCTGTAATATGAAAATGCATTTTCAAATCCTTTTGCTAAAAGCAGAATTAATTGACACATTTCATAAACTTGGTTAGAAATACCCTAAAAAAAGTTTTCGCTTTTCATTTCCTTTCCCCCCTCGCATTTTCAAAACCTTTTAGAAATCGCATCTCTTAAATGCTTCATCACCTTCCTTTAGCTTTTCAGTGACTCTTCGGATTTGAAAAATGCAGTTTCACATGACAGGATTTAATAATGTAGCCTATTAATGGAAACAATATGTAATTCCTATTTAATAATTCAATTATAAATATGCAATTATAAAATGCTCTGGAAATGTGATTAAAAAAAAATATTACTTAATTGTTGAATTTAAAATTCTTTTAAGTAATTTATATTTTTATTTCACAATGAATTAATCATCATGAAAATGCTGTTTTACTTTTCAACGACTCTCCTGGTCCTCCATATGTAACCGGACCGTTTTTGTTTACGCAACAGGTCAGAAATAAGTGTTGACTGAATCTACAGTTATGATTGTAGCCTGGAATATTGTATATTATTCCCATCTCAAGAATCTCAGCTTTCCAGTGGTGAGTTATATGTGCAGGTACTTGGAGGGTAGACTCAGTAAAATCCATATTTATTGGTGACTTCCCACCCATGGGACGGTACAAGGACTGTGCCCACAGACTGGGATGTTACGGCTAGTACAGGTCTGTTATCTTAAAAGTGTTTTGTTCGTTGTAGTTGCTGTATCTCGATGTTTCCTTTCCAGTGTCCGCAGTGCCCCAAAACGTTCCTAACTCGGACCGAGCTGCGTGTGCACGAAGCGGCCAAACATCGGGGCGAGAAGCCGTTTGTGTGTGAGGAGTGTGGCCATCGAGCATCGAGCAGAAACGGCCTGCAGATGCACATCAAAGCCATCCACCGGTAGAAGGAAGCCTTTCATCCCACACAAAGGTTTCCTCTGAAACCTAAACAGCCCAAATACTTTTGTTGATTCTCAGGAACGAGCGGCCTTTTGTCTGCAACCTGTGCGGCCACGCGTTCTCCCAGAAGAACAACCTGAACATGCATCTGCGGGTGCACAGCGGGGAGCGGCCGTACCAGTGTCACCTCTGTGGGAAAACCTTCCGGACACAAGGTAACGGCAGCTTCCTGGTCAGGAAAAATGTCCAGAGGGAGCCAGAGCTAGAAATGTGTGTGTTGTGCCTTCAGCCAGTCTGGATAAGCACAACCGGACACACACGGGCGAGCGTCCCTTCAGCTGCGACGTCTGCGAGCAGCGCTTCACGGAGAAGGGAGCCCTCCTCCGCCACAGGGCCAGCAAGCACGAGGACGGCCGCCCACACTGCTGCCACATATGTAGCAAAACCTTCAAAGGTGACTCACAACAGCTCAAATGCAGGGCTTTTGGAAAATGATCACGTTTTCATAAAAATCTTTTCTTTTTTCCACCTTTACCAGCGAGAGAGCAGCTACGTGTCCACCTACGTCGCCACAAAGGCGCCAGGAACTTTGAGTGCATCGACTGCGGCTACAAGTTCACCAGACAGGTCCAAACAACTCAACTCAACTTTATTTATAAAGCGCTCTAAAACAACTACAGCTGTAACAAAGTGCTGTACACATCAGCTAAATGCTTACAAATTAAATAAATAAATAAAGCAATTTAAAATACATGAAAATAGATAAAAACAAATAAAACCAATAGCTAAATCAATAAAAACTAATAAAACCAATAGCTAAATCAATAAAAACAAATAAAACCAGTAGCTAATCAATAAAAACACATAAAACCAATAGCTAAATCAATAAAAACAAATAAAACCAATAGCTAAAACAAACCATAAAACACTAACACAGAAACAGAGTCTCATACTGCGCTGAAAGCCAAAGAATAAAAGTAGGTTTTAAGACGACTTTTAAAAATAGACAATGATGGAAGATTTACTTTCATTCATGTATGGAGTTTATGGATATAAAGCTCCACTTCATACTTACAGGTTTTTATTTTGTTTGTTTTATTTTATTTCATTGATAAATGAAAAACTAACTCTGGATGATATGGCAATGCAATAACAAAACCAGACAATGAGCTGTAAATAGCTTAAATCTTAAAGCAAAGCAGAGAACCATCAGGAGCACAAAGAGACAAAAAAAATAAGTGATTTGGTTTTAAAAGTAAAACATATTTCAAGCAGATTGACTCTGGCAGGTTCCCACCGTCATGTTACAGGTAAAATCACAGACCACAACAGTGTCCGTGAAGAAGAATTTACTGAGCAGAGAATGGAGGAGCTCAGGGATTTTCTTCGGCCGGGAGGAGAGTCAGAGTTGGATACGATGAGCCACAACAGTCAGGAAGTTGGAATAAACCAGTCCTAGTTGAGTATTAGTGGATCCAAAAAGCCAACTGACAGGTGAAAGAGTCCAGGTAAGTGTAGAAAGGTGAAGGCCGAGCTGGCAAGAAGCTCCGACATGCAACAGCAGAGAGGAACAGACAGTTATACAGACTGTAAAACATGATGCACACAATTATAATAAATATTTCACCCCAGATGGGACTCGAACCCACAATCCCGGGCTTAGGAGGCCAGTGCCTTATCCATTAGGCCACTGGGGCTCCTGTATTGGGCAGACGATGCTTCTCGTACATCTCTCTGTTGATGGAGCAGCAGCATGGATATAAAATCAGGAAATGTGATGTTCAGGGACTTCTGTTAAGTTTCTTGTCTCTTCAAACACATCATGAAACATCATCTAAAGTATCTGCAAATTTTTTATGTTTCATTTTTTTTAAAAATAATCCACCGAATATGATTCTCTGCTCATCAGAAACTGCATCAGGTTGCCTAACAATTATCCTGACAGCAGCATTTAGAAACGTCAAACAGGTTGTAAAGAAGTGAAAATCTCCGCCTGTTCTATGGTTGCATGACGTGAGAGATAACCTGGTTGCATCTCCTCCTCCAGGCCCACCTGCGCCGCCATGTCCTGATCCACAAACGCACAGAGAACTACAACCCACGGCAGAGGAAGCTGAGGAACGTCATCGTGCAGGACGAGAGTGAAGCCTCCAAATCCGATGACGTCCCAGGGACGGCCGCCGCCGTGGAGTCGGCCGAGCCGCCGGCGGACGCGTCAGGCCTGGCCTCCAGCTGCATCGTGCGGGTGGTGATCGCGCCGGACGAGTCGGTGATGGAGGAGGTGGTGAGCAACCAGAGCCAGCCCGCAGAGAGCTTCTCGGTCCCGGACGTGCTGCAGCAGACTCAGGTGGTCATCAAGGCGTACAGCTCCATGGTGGACATGGAGCGCATCGTTGAGGACTTATCGGAGAATAAGACATGAAGGACAGAAGGCCGTTCCAGCATCCGGATAATCCAACAGAAGAGTCCTGCTCAGAGTGATTCGTGCTCTCTGACTGGACCGAAATAAACTGATTCTACACTGTTGCCTCCTAAACAAAGAATAAAATATAGAATTCCCTTTCAGGGCTACTAAAAACAGATGCCTGTAAGCATGATTGTTTGGTTTAAGTTCTGTCTGCTGTGTCCCAGCTGTGTAAAATAAACCCTGGAAAATCCCGGTGGCTCCGTGTAAACAGGGATTACTTGCAGGGATTCTCATCCACATGCAGGGTTCTTCACATGCAGATTGGACGGAAAAGATGATCAAACCCAGATGTTGGCCTCTGGATGGAAAGTGCTGTTTTCTTTCATAAGAAATAGTACAATTAATGAAAACACATAAAATAGTTTAACATACAGTGAATCAGTAAAATACGTATTCCTATAGAGAAGTACTTTAAACTGATTTGTGTTATAAAGGCATGTTTTTCTGACTTCAGGGTTGAACTGAAGGCTAACACGGTAACTTTGAGCGACTTCTGACAACAGTTTACTCTTTAACTGTTGCAAAACGAGTATTAAAAAAAAATAACATAATTTTCTTCCTGAGCTCAGTGAGAAATGTGGCTGATCATCTCCAGCTCAGGTGCCCTACCAGAGTGTACCTGTTCAGTACTTTTTATTCTTAGGATTGACTTTTTTTTTTTTATAGAGAAAAACCTGGGTTCCAAAAAGGTAACATATTCAGAAAACAGAAAAGTGTTTCCTGCAGTTTCATTTATGGTAAGAAAAACACAAGCACGGATGGTAAGATTAAGCATAATCTGTATTTATAAAACCAATTCAACGTCACATGCCTGTATGAAACTAGGTAAACAATCCTGCTCTAACATTAAAATACAAACATCCAAAATATTATTTAAGTTACAGCAAAATATATCACTACATAAACGCAAACTGAGATTTGTTTTCAACTTCCAGTTGTGATTGCTGCCTAATTTGCAAGTACCGCACTTCTTAATGCAAAAAATTTCACAAGCAACCACAGCACAAACATGTCATAAATAATAGAAAAAAACAGTTAAACATTAATAAATACTTCATGCACATTCAGCTGGTGGTTACAGAGTCTGATGGAGCCCAGATTATGGGCCAGGAGTGCAACAAGGAGACGCTGTGCAGCCTAACGATCACTGAAAACGTTGCATGCAACCATCCAGAGACGTTCCTGTGACAGAAGATTACTCGGCACGCTTATTTCTCCTGGTAGAGCTTTGACCCCTCCAACAAGCATTACCAGGTGTTTGTTTCTGTAATAATAGTTTATATAGTTCTTTAGGAATGTCTCTGTCCAAAAATCGGAACTCTATGAGGGACGAGAAGGTTTTACAAGAGTGTGTCGACAATTTAACCTTAAAATTGATGCACAAGCATTCGACGGAGCCTCAGGGTCACACTGAAAAATATTTTAACAGGAAAAAGTCCAAATATTCAGAGAAAAAAGGAGAGGCGGAGCAGCTTCAGAGGTCTCGTAAACTTAACTTCCTTCTTATTAGATCATTTTTAGACTTGGGGTTTTAAGACTTGACTGACAGCCGGTAAACACAATTTAATATAGCAGGGGGTCTTCTTGAAGCTTTAAAACTGGAAATGAATGGTCGGTGCATAAAACGAACAAAGAAAGACCATGTAAGCTTCTGCAAACATCCGTACTCAACATGAGACTGTCTCGGTTAGCTTATAGCTTGGGAAGTTGGCTCACTGTTGCCCCTAGTGGTCATTGAAGGAACAATAATGGGTTTTTAAGGTAGAAACTATACTTGCTTTTAATTAGGCATACACGTGAAGCATTTCTTTGAAGCATTGTTTGTGCATACACAAGCTGCTATATGCGAGTTGCCACTAGGGGCAGTGTTGCTGCCACTCTGACCCGAAGTCACAGCGTGGCGGTAAAAATGGCTTAACATGCTTGTTTTAAGGGGCCTTCCTTACCATCTACTACACGTCTAGCATTTTACAACCTACAATTATGGCCAGAGTCCTTTGGAAACAATTGCAGCACACAAACAACTATATGAATCAATATGCTCTCAACAGAGCTGGTTTCACACGTGAGGATAAGGTTAAACAGCAAGTATATTTTCATCTTCGACTGTCAGGCTGTTCTGGTTTCTTAACTGCATCGTATGAATATATCTGACCTGCAAGATGAGCTAAAAGTTACTAAAAAGGGAATGAAATAACCCACATCCACATCACAACCTCACAGATAATACTGTGGATGTTTTTCTCTGCATCTTCTTTATCGGGCATTGTTTGCCATGTCACTTTCTCTGAGAATGTTCGTGGCACCACAGCCCAACATGTTCCAGGTTGGACCACCAGCACTGATTCATCCAGACTCTGTCAAACTGTGTTATCAATAGGGGAGTTGTGTAATATTTCATCCTGTAGTACTACATCGTAGGCTCCTTTTGAGTAGCTTAGCTCGCATATTCTGAAACTTTTTATTTCCCCTACTGAGAACTGAGTACTGAAATACCCCTTTAAGATTGCTAGATAAAGTACTACAGCTCAGGGATAGTGCCAATTTTCCCCAGTGGTCAGACAAATTGTGGTATTGTCAAATGCCCCCAATGCATTTCACCCTGACAGACGGAGCTTTTCTTTTCTTTAAATCAGTTTCTACTCCAAGGTGAGCCCACATTTGTGAACCATCTATAGAAAAGTGAGTCTTATGTTTGAACAATTTCTACACGCAATACTGGCGCCCATACTCAGGATTGGCGACGACAGTGTTGTGAAGTCAACACCACACTGAAGCAAAGCCAGAATTTACAAGCTATTATTTGTCTTAGATTCCAGTCTCTGCTTCTACTAAATGCATCTGTGCAGTTTTCTGCTCGGTGCCTGCAGGAGGAAGTAGGAGCCCAGCATGATCTGGTGCAGCAGACTGAGAAGAAAACCAAACAAACGACCCAGACATGCACTACAGAGGGTAATAAGTCGTTATTTATCTGACAGCGATGACTATTTTGGTCTAAAGGATCTTGTAGCTTTCTAAGGACAGAATCAACATCTTCATATAATATTCAGCTAACAAATAAACATAAAAAATAGAGTAAAAACAACTAAGAAGCTGATAAAGATTTACTTATATGTATGCTTAAAGGTTACCATCTGAAGTTCCTTTCGGTGCAGGACCCTTTGATCTCTGCGATGCAGAAAACGTGGACGGAATTGCAGAATTTGAAAATAAAAGCATAATCAGTCATAAAATAAGGAAATATAGTGGAATTTGCTCATATGAGGGTGTGACCTGCAGTTTCCGTGTGCAGTGGCAGGGTTCAAGTCTCGCCCAGAGAGTCAGCAGCGCCTCAGAGACCAATGGAAACAACGAAGCTGTCTGGATATGAAGAATAACTGTTGTGTATTCAAAATAAAAACATTACTAAAAAAAGAGAAAAAAGGATGTAAATGGCGCTAAGCTCAGCTGGTTGAGCAGCCGGAACATATCCAGAGACAATATGTCCCCAATGCAGCTGCAGCAGGTTTGAATCCCGGCCTGGAGCTCTTTCCTGGATGTCTCCCCCATCCTGAGGCAAAATAAATGAAATTGTATGCATTCGCCACATTATTAAACACTTCTACCCAGAATTCAGGGGAGAAAATGACAGAAAACCTGCAATTTAGGGGAAATATAAAAGGGATTTCATTGGGTCCTTCATAAGATTTAAAGCTAAAAGAAAAAAGATTTCCCTTCTTCAGCAGCTTTCTAGCACGTTTCCATAGGACTCGCTGTGCGTCTCCCATGTGGAGGGCCATGCAGTCTGCATCTCGACTAGCAAACAAACAACCGTGTGTATAAACAACGTGTTCGTACGATGTCCGCCTCACTTTGCCTAACTTCACTACAGTATCTGTATCTATTATTGCATGCTGCCCTCTGAAAAGTCGGAGTCTAAGGCACATTTCTTGACCTCATTTAGGAGTAATTTTATGTATTTTAGCCCACAGGACGACTATAAATGAATCCCAGAATATCCCCCCTGACGATGATGCTCCACAGCAACATGAATTCACTGGATCAAATTTTAAAATATTCAGAACTCTTCATAATGATTGCACATGAGCACAGCGGAAGCAGGAGGTCAGGCGAGCCCGCATGAAAATGAATGTTTTAAGGAGGGTTCAGCATCATTTGCAGGGAGCAGGAGGAGGGGCGTCTTTTAATAAGTGTAGCTGCGTGAAGAAATGTCCCCCAGCATCAAACAGTGTCTGCAGTCAGTCTTCCCTTCTGCCTTTGCATGACGATGAGGTAAATTCTCAGTAAACTGGACAACAACAACAAAAAAACACACTGAACATCTGCGGATCCAGACTCAGTGCGCCGGGTTCACGTCCTGGTTCTGGTTCAGGTTGTTGTTGAGATTGTGGAGCGCTTGGTGCCGCTGGTGCCGGTGGAAGTGAATGGCGTTGGAGTCGGGCGCGTCGGTAGGTTCGAAGGCGCTGGACACCAGCGGCATGAACTGGCGGAAGATGCTGACGCTGCCGTGCCAGAAGGTCGGCTGGGGAAGCCGGCCGGCCAGAGTCCAGGAGCGGCTGGCCGGGTCGTAGGCCTCCACCACGTCCGACAGCTCAAAGGTGTTGTCGTAACCGCCCGACACGTACAACTTCCCGCCGAGAGCCGCCACGCTGCCGCCAACGTGCACCTGGGAGAAAAAAAAATCGCTTCTTAGTTTGCAAAAAATAGCAAAACAGCTTGTTTTCATCAATAAACAAGAAAACAGACTAAAATGTATTATTAAGCTTAATGTGTCCATCTTATGGGAGCAGATTACTGACTCAGGGCTGAACCCAAAACATGAACGTTATTAGAAAACCACATGGAATTTTCCTCCAGATTTCTGAATTTAAACCCAAAACATTTTATTTAAACCTATTTCCCTTTCATCGCAGATAATCTGCCGTACCTAGAAAGGAGGCTAAATGATTAAGGTACTAAATGCATGAATGTTAAGCAGAACCTGGTCTGGAATAGATGCCAAAAATGAATGAATAAAAATAAATAAATGAATAAATTAGCAAACAAACTGATTTTCCATTTTAATAAATAGAAAAAAAAGGTTTAACAAATCAGAATCTGAGTATTGAGAAATTTTTATGCTCTGGAGATTAATTCTGGACCTGGTCTAATGTGGTCGATGTCCCCTCCAAAAAGCAGTGGAATGACTCTTTATGTGTATCACAAACCAGCAGCTAACCTCATCAGGCTGCATCTCTGACATTTAGTCCGTCCACACTCAGCAGCTGCTGAACAGCCTGATGTTATTAATCTGCTTTAAACGACACAACCTGTGTGGTTCTGAGAAATGAGAGAGTTTTCTTGCCTTTAAGCCTTGACTTGAAGATGTTTATGTTTATTTGTTGTCTTTTCCTTTATCCTTTGGGAAACACGAAATAAAAATGAACTATTCTTTTTGTGATACACCGTGTTGCTGGCACTTTGTCTGGCTATGTCAGCTGTGACTTTTGTTGAAGCGCTCTAGCTCCCCAGTATCTGATGTGAAATACAAACCTGGGTCATCGGGCTAATTTTGTCCCACTCGTTCTTTTGGGGGTTGTAAACATCCACCTCAGCTGAGTCATCCCTGGAAATAGAAAGAGACTCAAGTCTTGTCATTGCTTCTGGTAAAGTCTGCAGCTTATATGTAAAGATATCAGGGCCAAACATAGGATGGGACAAATGTGTTGAGGACACATAGGAACACAAACTTAATGCTTTAGGAAAGCCAAAGTCACCAGACTGAGCCGTCAGTGCCACAAAAAACACAGCGGTAAAAAAACTTTAGCGCCCTCATGTGGTCAAACAGGAGATTGGATCAGTTAGTATTCCTCAGAAGGAGAGATCATGTTTCTCCAGTCCAAGCTTCCCTTCACTGGTTCACTGTTGTATCCAGAACTTTCTGAAGGTTTATACGTGCTTATTGAGTGTCTAAAAGTAGAATGGGATGGACAGAATAGGGATGGGAATCTTACAGCAACTCATGATTAAACTCGATTCTGACACTTGGGGTGACAATTGCATTCTGTATCAATTCTCGATTCAAACTGATCTCAGTTTATATTCAATTCTGTTTTAGTAACAAAACATGTAACTAATTAAATCGATTCCCCTATAAGCCAGAAAGAGCTCTGAAGAATTGTGTCATTAGTTGAAGGAAAACTGATTATTTCTATCAAAAGATGGTTTAAATTCTGCAAAGTTTAACATGACTTTGTAAACCAGCAGCTTTGTACGGAAGCCGAGAGCGGTCGTATTCCTGTCATACTTTTTTCCAGTGGTTATCCCGAGATAACGAGTTAATTTTCTCAGTATCTATTTTCTCGTGTTATCGGGATAACTTAAGTCGTGCTCTCGAGAAAACAAATTTAGTTTTCTCCAAAACACAAACTTTGTTTTCTCGAGATCATCCGGATGATTGTTGTCTGTGTTAAACATGCATTAATTGCTTTAATCCAATCAGGGTCACGGGTAGGCTGGAGCCTATCCCAGCTATTATCAGGCGAGAGGGGTGACCTGTACAGGGTGTACCCCGCCTCTCGCCTGATCAACATGAATTATTCATCCATCAAAATAGAGACAACTTCATCTTGGAAGCACCATTGATCTGATGCACCGTACATTTTCAGCTTGAGTTTGTTATTGGGAAGGTTTTAAAAAACTGATCAAGACCCTGCACTTGTTGTTATCGGGAGCAACAACACAGTTAGATGAGTCTGTTATCTCATTATTTTATCAAAAAATTTGATATTTATCCCGTTATCACGGGAAAACAATCATTTTGATTGCGAGATAATGAAAAAACATCTCCCGTTATCACGACATCTAAAGTTGCATTTTCCCAAGATAAGATAATTATCCGGTTATCACTGGATAACGATAAAAAAAACTTGTGAGCATGACCGCTCTCAGCTTTGTAGCTTAGAAAGTAGCAAAACAACTATCTTAAAGTCTTATAAAAACTGATTCTTGGAAATTTTATGTGTCTGTGGAACCGGTTAAAAGTTAGGTTTCAGGACTTAGACACCGCCTCTACCTAACATTAGGGTCCAAATTTTCCATTTTGACTAAGCTTGTGGTTTAGCTTGACCCAGCTGACCCTTAGCCATCCCTGCTGTAGAACATCCCATGATGCACTGAGGACCTTCCTCTTTTCTCCTCTCTGTACTCTTCACCCTCCTTGTGCAGATACATGACATCATTGTCATCCTTAACAGTTTCTATTTTCCTTTCACCGCAGGTATCCTGGCTCAGAGTAAGGTGCTTGTCTCTAATCGTGGTGGATGGTCGCTCTTCCTGGTTCTGGTTCTACTGGAGCTTTTTCACTCCTGGAATGAAGGGAGTTTTTCCTCTTTGTCTGATGGTGGCAGAGCACATTCCTAGCACTTTTTATGCGGCTGCAGGCACCTTCAGTGAACTCAGTGATAACCATCTTTGGGCCTTTAAAAGGATCCCAAAATAAACCTGAGCCAAATAACAGAAACCTGGAATAATAATCTAAATCCTCATATGCGTTAGTTTACTTTGTTTCACTAAATCCTTTCATTCTGTTTATCTAATAAAATCATGGATGTTCTTTTCATCTATCATACACCAATGAGCTACAAGTACTCTCTGAAAGAGGGTTATTATTGCTGGGACGATATGCCTACCTCCCGATTCAATTCCCGTACGTAGTTTTGGGTCCTGATTGGATTTAAATTGCGATTTTCGTGATTCTTGAATATTACAGATCTTTGTGGAGAAAAACAAACATTTTTGCTAGTTTTCTTTTCTCAACTTCAATTAGGAAAAAGCAACACAGTAGCCAGACCAACATTACTGCCAGACAAGACAAGCAAAAATGATTAATTAAAATAATAGAAATATTTTAAAAGTGTTTGCATTTATTTGAATTTTTTTTTATTTTTTAAACAAAAAAATCGATTTTAAAAGTGCAAATTAAAAAAAATCCCAGATTAAATTTTTTTTTCAGAAAAAAAAATATTTTAAAATTGTAAAAAAAATGCAGTTATTTAATGTTTTTATTTGATTTTCCCACCCCTAAGGGTTATAGCAGAATAATCACATTTTAAGACTAAAACCAGTCATTATCTCACCTAACAAAGTAAATGAGCCCGTTGAGGGTCATGGTTTTTGGGGTGAAGGACCAGGGAGGCAGCTGTCCACAGTTGACCCTCGTCCATCGGTTGGCGTCCGCGTCGTAGCTCTGGATGGCCATGGTGTCATCGCCAGTCAGGGAGCCAATGGCGTACAGGCGGCCGCCACACGCGGTGGTGGAGCAGTTGTCCATGGGGTGCAGCATGGCCGGCAGGGCCTCCCAGCAGTCCAGCGCGTGGTCGTAGCGCTCGGTGCTGTCCGACGCCACCACGTACAGCTGGCCTTTCAGCACGCAGGAGCTGTGGTACTCCCGGGCTTTCAGCATGGGCGCCACCTCCGTCCACTCGTTCACGCTGGACTTGTAGCGCCACACGCCGTCGTAGAGGCGGGAGCCATCAGAGCCGCCTGAAGGACACAGACATTTATTTCAACTTCATGCTAAACACTGGTGAACGACGTTATTGATCTTATGGGGGAGAAAGTAAATGCAGAATAATGGTAACATTTCCCCCAAAGATGCACCGGATTAAACACAGCTAAAATAACTAAACACTCCATGAACCCGCATGGATCCATCTAGGATATCATATTGCACATCCAAGACCTTTTTTTCTTTTTAACCCGCATCAAAATATCAAATTCCATCGGAGAAGTGCTGCATTTGTACTAAATACTAAAAATAAAAAATTAAATATCTGTACTGAGTGATAAAACTAGAGGAAAGCATGAAGATGCCAATAACATTCGCGGTACAAAAGCATCTCTGATTTTTAGCGTAAACTCAGATCCCCTGCATTTCCCCCGAATTAAAATAAAATAAATAAAACAAATCAGAAACTGCCTGGCTGTAAAACCGAACAAAGCATCGCCCCATTTTTCAGCTCGCACACTGGATTAGTGATCGGCTAAATCGGGCTGCTGTTATGAGGCATCAGGCGCAACACAAGACTTTGTTTTGAATTGATATGTGCACCTGCTGCAGTTTGGCGCATCTCCATGGATATTTATCTACAGGTCCGATGGAGCAGAGAGACACGAATAATGTCTATGGATCTATGCTGGCTCTGTTAAAGCGTTATTATACTGTACACAGTTCAGATAGCTAGCACTTTTTATTTCAAAAGATCATTTTGTTGTAGTGCTTCTAATGAAAATAGAATATTTCCAAACCATATTCTTGTTCACCAATTTAAATAACCATTGATGTCTTTAATGATAAAAAGACAAGTTCTCTGAAAATGTCGTTTAGTGTAGAGACGTAGGACTTACTTGACATCTCTACATCATGATTAATGCTATTCTGCTATTATGGGTTTTAAAATTCTCGAGTCTGGTTCAAAGAAATATTGAAAAGCGTGAAATGTAGTTTCAAGAGAGGCCTCCGAAGTCCAGATGGAGGATCTGTAGCCCTTTCCATCTGTTTTACTGAGAGAAATCCAGTTAAAATGAAGGTATTTTTTGTTTCTTTACAGAGCTGAGGGGGTTTTGCTGTAATGAGACTTCTTGGTTACTTTCCTATAAGGGGTGTTAATATGACTTTGTATTTATTATGTTGTGAAATCAAACATTGAACATTAAAATACTGTGATTATTTCTCTAATATTAATTATACAAAAAAATCAATAATCATGACTCAGTGAAAACCCGGTTGCTCCAAAATCTCATCTGAACTTAAAACCAGAGCAAAACGTTAGCACGGATCCCTGTTGGTGGAACCCAGATACAGCACATTACAAACAGTTTCCTCTGTTTGAGTCTAAGCTTTAAAAATAAAACAAAAACACTGAGGCTGATGATATTAATAACATCTTTTCTGTAAGATTTACACCTGACGCTGAGCTTTCAGAGCAATATCTGAGTAATGTGGGTGAACGTTTCAGGCAGCCTGTGATGCAGAAACGCGTCCTCTTTCCCGTCATTTAACATTCAACATAGAAACTCAACGTCCACACTGAAAATCTAAAAATGAAACTAATAAAAACCGGACAGCGATTATGTCATTGTAACAGCTTAAAGATCGATTTAAAGAATAAAATATCACCAAAGCTAAATCTGCCCAACAACATTATTTAATGTGTCGCTGTTATTTCTAGGGCCGGGACGACGCGTCGACGTAATCGACGTCATCGATGACGTAAATACGTCGACACAAATTTTGCGCGTCGGCGCGTAGTGAATGACGTCATATCAAAGATGGCGGCGTCCGAGGGAAACCCGGTCGCTACTAAAGCAACAGAAACACACAAAAAAAGTCGCTCTAAGTCTTCCAAAGACTGGGGATATTTATCACGGTTTCTATACTGTCAGCGCCACGGCCGAGATGGGGCACACACAGAGCTCATATGAATTGACCCTAAGTTTAAAGATGTCATGAACTTCATAAATGAAGGTGAAACATTTTTAGGTGGATTCAGTAACACTTTTAACCACCTACATTGCCAAAATAAGCATATTATTGAAAAATGTAGACAAATTTCGGTATTTTATATGAAAGGAATATAGGAAATATTATTTTCTGATATATTATTTCTATTATATTATTAATACATGCTATTTTTCCAATAATATTTAGATTATTTGAAAATTAATTGTTAGTTTCATAGATTTCTTGAACTGCATCTTTTTGTTGAAAATAATCAATAGACTAATTGATTCATCGAAAAAATAATCGATAGATTAACCGAAGAAAAAATAATCGATAGGGACAGCTCTAGTTATTTCTGTCAGCCAGGCAGTGAGCTAACCCCTTCTTTAATGGAAGGCTAGGAATCATGCTGAAGACACGTGTGCATCTTAAACTTGGACAGTAGTAAGAAAAACTGAGTTTTAATTGAGACTTTTAACATTTTGGCTCAGGATGACTTACCCGTTACATACATGTCGTTTCCCAGAGCAGCTATGCTGTAGCCTCCTCCGAGGTGGTCGGGGAACTCTGCCAGGTAGCGCCACTGTCCGGTCTGCGGGTTGTAACAGTCCACCGTGACCAGCTCGTCGCAGTCCTGGTCGCAGCCTCCCACCACCACCAGGATCTCCGCCAGCCCTGTGGAGGGCCGCGGCCGCATGCGGTGACAGGGCCGGTCGTGCCGGTCGTACTCGCAGGACTGGAAGCTGCGGGCCTCGTTCACCATGCGGAGGCAGGTGGGCGACAGGTAGACCAGCGGGTCGCTCTCCACGTGGGCCAGCAGGAAGAACCTCCTGACGAATGGGAGCCGGACCTGCTGGAGGAGCTCGGGCCAGTAGTGGAGCCGGCGCTGGAGGTCGGCCTTCACCCAGCGCACCGCGATCTGATACACCGTCTCCTCCTTGTCCACGCACAGCTCGTTGTCTGACACAAACTCCAGGAGGCGCTTCCACGGCAAACGCTCAAAGTCGGTCCCTTTGGCCAGCTCCATGATGTTCTTGAGGACGAAGCGGCGTGCGCTGGCCGCCAGCTCCCTGCAGGCGTACGCCTCCGCAAAGTCCTGGATCTCCAGGCAGTTGGACACGTCCAGCCGCTGCTCCAGGAAGGCGCAGCAGGCCTCTTTCACCGAGGGGAACTGAAACAAGTCGGCCGTCTTCAGCAGGAGGTCCACGTTGTCCTGAGTGACCGTGACCCGTCCCGTGTAGCAGAAGTCCACCAGCAGGCCCAACAGCTCGGCCGACACCTCGTGCAGAACCACCCGGTCCATGGCGCTCTCCCTCAGGGTTCCTGCGAACATGGCCCGGAAGTAGGTGCTGGCGGCGGCCAGCACGGTGCGGTGGCAGTGGAACTCGCGGCCTTCGGCGCACAGAGTCACGTCGAAGAACTTCCTCTCCGCGCGGAGCTCGTGGATTCCCCGCAGCAGGTTGAATGCGTGGGCGGTGTCGAAGAAAGGCAGCGTGGACGGCTGCGTCTGCAGGACGGGCTTCTCCATCTCTCACACTTCAGAGCGCTGTTTTCATCTGAAGTGGATAAAAAAACAAAAATATGCATCAGGTTCCAACCCAGCCTCAGCACTTACTTTTATTCTTACTTACAATCGATTTGAAAAATGTCTTTCCCAAAAACTGCAAGAAAGGAAAATGAGAGTTTTATATCTTTTTATTTGGGTATCATTCCTAATCAACACCACCAAATATGGAATTACTCAAATCACTTTAACCATTTAAATGCAGTCATGATGTGTTAAAATTTCAAAATCAATCTTAAATAATTAGTAACAAAATTGACTGTTATTTATTTAAAGGGGTTAAATGATTTTCAGAATTACATATTTGGCCTTATTGATCAAGACTGAAGTTTATTTATTGAGCTGAACAGAAAAAAAGTTTTAAAAGTTTATAATGTATCCATAGAAAATTTTAAATAGGACTTTTTTTCCACAAATAACCCAAGAAGGTAGAAAATGTGTCCCTTGTCACTTTTTTATTTTTAGGTAAAAATGAAAGTGGGATGTCAAAGTTCCTCACAAAGCTTTCAAAGTTTTTTTTCTTGTAAAAAAACAAAAAAAAAACCTTGATATGGGGTAACAGAACTAAAAATGGGGGCAAACAAATGGGGGGAAAATGACCTGAAAGGACAAAAACTCCAAGATTTTTCGAACAAGGGTTAATCCCAGTCAATATGAAGACATGATATTTTCAGGAAAGCCTCAGGTGTCCAATGATGAGGCTAAAATGATTTAAAAATAAATGTATTAATAGATATAGCACGATGAAAGCCAAACAAAACAACAAAGCTTTGTAAAAATAACACACAGATCATCGGTAACCAAGCCTTTCCTCATCTGCTCATCATTTCCTCAAGTTCTGGCTTTCAGTAGAAAAACATTGTCATTGAAACAAACAACAGAAACTATTTCCACTTTTTTCCAGCTACTTAAAGTTTTAAATGGAGACATTTACCTATTATCTACAAAAAACCAACCTCCACCATGTATCAAATCTTCTTGGCTTCAGTCCAGATTATTTTTTTTTCAGACACTTCAGAACTTTCTAGAATTGGTTGTATGCGTTCAGACCAAACGCTTTTTGGGCGTCAAGGGCGTCAGGTTTACATGCAAAGTCAATGGCCGACGCGCGTCGGG
>JBBBVT010000014.1:2059245-2069861 GCA_037177035.1 Craterocephalus eyresii
CGAGACTAGCGCTATAAGGCCGGTCCTAAATCCGTTTGGACAAATATGCATGTTTACTCTGCGATTCGGTTTTTGCTCTTATACTGCTTTGATAATTACTTTTACTACATGCCTTTGAAGCCATGCTAACCAGCCATAGCCTGTTCAAACAACCGTAAGTTGCCTCTGTTTACAGCATTCTTCTCCGTCCGTCGCTTATTTTCTCGCTCTGGAGCTCCCACTACAGCTTTGGGGTACGCACTGCATGGTAAACATACCCAGAGTTGCATTGATCCACTTTAACTCTAAAAAGTTATTATCTGACAACAGAAGGCAGGCTTTTCATTTCCAGCCAAAATGACTTGGTTTAAGATTTTTACCTATTTTTTATGCAGATATTCACAAATATTCATACCTTGGGTTGGGAATCATTGAGAATTTAGCGATTCCGGTTACTTTATCAACATCACTTAATGATTCGGTTCTTGAACGATTCTCTTATTGATTCTCATGTAGTTATTGAATATGGTACGAATGGCTTTGGTTCCAGTTGGGACTTAAATTCAGAGTCGGCACCGACATTCTGCTTCCACATGAACATGCCATTATTTCCATCACATTTCACCATCAAGCCACACACACATTCACACAAAAACTATTGCATTTATAAAAATGAGAAGTTTAGTCTACAGAGACAGCAAAAGAAAGTTTGCTCCATTTATTCATGACTCCCGGCTAAATACTGAATTCCAGTCAGGAGGCTGCATTTTGCCCATTGAGACACAGTATATCCGAGCAATTTATCCAACATTTACAGTTTGTTCAGTTTCCCAAAATGATCCTGGGTATCGGCCAAAATCTTTATATTAGCCCATCTTTCCAGATTTCTTTTAATGTAATTGAATTTTACACCGTGTAATTTACTGTAAGGAGGAATAGAACAGAATTTCCAAACCAGTTAAGGTGGAACTACTGTAAGCTGCGTCCTTTCTGAAGATCCTCTTTTGCCTTTTCCTCTTTTTTCCCTGCACCTTTAGTCAATCTCTCCTTTAACCTTAATCTGGGTTTTCCCAGGTTGACACACAGTTCCAGGTCAGCCCTGCTGATGGATGGGAGGATTTCAGAGGGTCTATATTAAATCTTCTCAGGTGAATCTGAGAGGAGAATCACTGCTTCATTTCATTCTCAGGTGTCAGTCCCGGGGGAACTTCTCTTTGAACTAGACTTAGATTTTCTCCCTGAGCTGCCGGCCATAAGCATTGCCACTGTGTTGCTGGGGCCTGAGAGGAAAAAGGAGGATTTGGATTTATGGTTCATTAGGGCAATGAATCGAGCTGAGTGCGTCCCAGTTGACCTTTGAACCTGAGCTCCACCCCCCAGCTAATTTATGTATTCAGCTTATTGGTTTCTCTCTCACCTGCAGCGTGGGATTACATCAACATTTCCCCACAAGCATTGAAATAAATTTTTATCCAGATATTAGAAACTCAAACATCTCAGACCCTAAAACTATAAAGACAAATGAATGAAAAGCATCACAATGGCAAATTTGTTCAATTTATTATTTTACAACTCCAGCTTCAGCCCAGAGCTGCTTGATTTAATTCTAAGTACGTGAGATTTCACCCCAATCAGACTCCTTCCATTGGAAATCAGAGCACTCTTCGCGGAGCCACTCTTGCAGGATGAAGAGAGCAGTAAGTAGGTGGATGAGCCACAAGTGCTTCTCACGAGAGAACATTTACGTTCATATGTGAGAGGAATCGTGTTGAGAGAATTTCAGATAAAAAAAATGAAGCAAGCATTCTTCCTTGTCTTGTCCATGCACGTATTCCCTGTACAGGCAATACTTATTCAGCTGAAGAATCAAATAGGAGATATTACAGGTCCCTGTGTGGAAATTTTATTCTATGCGGGTCACCTGGTCTCACCAGCGGAGGCTAGCAATTGGAAAAGATGTACAGCTATAGAAATACTTTACTTTAATAAAAACAAATGTATTGGTTTTATAAATATGAAATTAAATTTAATAAAAAAAATTAACTTTGTTCATTGATAAGTTTTGGTAAAAGGCTTCTTGGAGTTCAAATTAATGAAAGAAAATTAAAGAAAGAAGGTTGTTCCAGTTAATCTTCAATATTTTATATATAGAAATTTTTAACCAGCCCATGATATGAAAACAAATTAAAGAATTTGAAAGGTGCGCTAATGAGCCAATGACATGGGACCACAAAGCTTTTTAAGTAAAAGAAAAAAAACACCTGTATTCATTTTACATTTCTCACAAAAAAATTTACTTTCATTTTAGCTCCAGTGGAGTTCCACTCTGCTAAAACAAATGTGAAAAATACAGAAATGCTCAGGTGAATGAGGAAAAATAATGGATTGTAGATGACATTTACACAAAAAGCAAAAATGAATTCCTGATTTTCTTTTTTATGCTACAAAAGAAAAATACTCTCAGGAGACTTGTCAGAAAAGTTAACACAGAACTTTTACTTTATTTTCAATTTTTCAACATTCCTTTATTTTATAAGTGGTTTGATAGGAAAGGGACATGGAGCAAAGGTGAGCTATTTATTATAAACTGTGTTCACTTTGCAGGCAAAAATGGATTGAACCTGACTTTTTTGGCCACATGTGACCCAAATCAGATCTTTTTCATCACAGTTTGAACAGCACAAAACAGGTTTCATCAAATCTGACCCAGCTACTTTCACATGTAGAACTAAATCAGATAAATCCAATGGTGAAAAAAAAAGTTTCGGACACCCTTTAAATTCCACACAATGTTGAATATTTTCATGAAATACTTAAAAATTGATTAAATTAAGTTCTTAATTGTGTTTTAAGAATTCACTGTGACTGTGACCGTG
Source organism: Craterocephalus eyresii (assembly GCA_037177035.1). NCBI lineage: Eukaryota > Metazoa > Chordata > Actinopteri > Atheriniformes > Atherinidae > Craterocephalus > Craterocephalus eyresii. The sequence continues at coordinate 2,062,101 of JBBBVT010000014.1, forward strand.
CTAAAAGAAATTGCACTTGAAGATTCTTAAAGGTTGCCACAAATGACTAATCAAGCTTTTTCCAACTTGGGAAGATGTTAACCTCATCGTCCTCTGGCTCACAGAAGAATGTAAACAGATGAAATGTGGAATTTCTTCTTCTACACTTGTATTAGCGGCAGAATAGGGGCTGTAAGCCTCCCCGGATGGTTTGGTCTGCGACGGCCAGTGTCGTGGAACTCATCCAGGAAATACTATGCTCTACTCTTAAAACTGTAAACAAATGATGTCGTTTAGAGTAAAATATGGACGCTACCCACTCAGGACACTTGGATTACATTGGACAAGCATGGAGTAATTAGGATTTACATCTATTGTTAGTATATTGAAATTCTAGTATAGAATAGTGGACATTTGTTTTGAAAGGATATGTTTTTGTAAAAAAACGAAAAAAATAAACACAATTAGGAAAAGCTTCCACCTAAGTAAAAGTCTGTTTTTTCCTTTTCTAGTCTTGAGTTGGTGTTTTTGTTTATTTACAGTTTCCTTAAGGTCACTATAAAATTGAAACATATTGCAAATCACTTTTAACAGCTTGTAGGTCAGACCCAGAAGGAGCGCCGACGGAAATGCTGAAAGCATCATGAGAAAATGTCAAGGGAGCGTTAATCAAAGATTAGGTCAGCAGGCTGATTAAAAAATGATGTCCTCATATGTAATTAGAGCAATAAAAGTGGATTGAGAGAAGCAACTGACTTAAAATGCTTTTTCCTTCCTTTTATCTCATATCCAGCTGCAGTGGTTAATAGTGGAGAGGCTCAGGTTAATGGATTTTATCAGCATATTGTAATAAATGACTGATTATTTTGTTCAAAGCTTTGTGTAACTGCTGGAGGTGGATTTTGTACCCTTTCATGTAATAATTATGGATCACATCAGTGTGAAGGGCCATACTTTTCACACCAAACTGAAAAGCAATGTGATGCAAAATGTCATTGCTTTGATTTAAAATGATAAAACAATTAGACTGTGGGGCGGGGGAGTTGGTTCTTGCATAAATATGTAGAATAAATGGTCTATTTTTTAATCTTTGGACTCCAATCCTCTTTTTCCCTTCTTTATATTGTTTCAGATTTATTTTACTGCCTTAGGGGGGAAATTAGAAAAAAAGAGCTATCAAATTGTAATTTTTTGCATTTCAGTGCAAATGCATTGCTTGCAACATGACACACATTTAACAACAACAGAAGTGAAGAGAAGCCATTACTCTGGGAAATTCTGCTGCTATTAGCAAAGGGCTGTGGTGTACAACAACCTGTGGTTAAACAACAAAAAAATTGTCAGCTGACGTCTCATTTACAGGCAAAGCTGAGAGGAATTTACTGATATAAAGCCACAACATCAGCACAGCTAGTTTGGTGCTGATGATTTTTAGCTAAAGCTGCAGATGTCTGCAAAAGGATTCACACCCTTCTATTAGAGAAGGCAAAACTATTAATAATATCTGGAGACTAAAAAAGCAATAATACAAATAAATTTGCTAAATTATAATTTAGAGAAATACAACTTTTTATTTTTATACTATTGTACATAAAAAATAATAAAAAAACAATCAAATACAATACAGTTCAGGACTAATGAGAGCGCTTTGCTGATAAACCGTGGGGCCAGAACACCTTTGGACAGGTGAAGAAGTCTGATGTAGAGATGTAGAACATGTGATTACAGTGATTACCTCTGAGGTTTGTTCAGCTAAATATTTGCTGAGGACACATATTAATTAATTTCTCATATTTTTAATTAGATATTAATTCATTTCTCATATTTTTTGCTTGTTTTATAAAAACATTTCTATTGGACCACAATTCAAAAAACAATTTTTATTTCAGCTTGTTTCAGTGACAGTTGTTTTTTTCCTTCTTTAATGGAAGGGTAGGAAATATTTGGCAGAAAACTGTAACAAGAGTCTGAACAGATGCCCCCGAAGATTAAAAACACAGCCTCAAAACATTGTAAAAGTTTATTAGATAAGTAGCATCAAGCTATATATATGTGTGTGTGTGTGTGTGTGTGTGTTAATCTATTTCATCACTGCCTTAGTCCAACTAACGTAATATCTTTGCTGTCTGGAAGTGAGGCTAACTTTCTATTTTACTCCTCAGGGACTCTCCTGCCTGTGCTTCTCTGCACCTGCCTTATATCTCAAACCTGTACTTAGTTTTTCTCAAATAAAACAGAATAGCTGACTGTTCACTGTGTGTATGTGTGTGGCTTTTTGTGTGTGTTTTCTCTTCTTTGGTTGCTGCTGTTTTTCAGTGATTTTGCACCGTTGTGAATCTGCTTCCAGCTGTACACCCTGCTGCGCAGTCTTTTGTTGCAGGCGCATGTGAAACGGCATTATTGAGATGTTTTCCTCCACGGAACTAAGAGGAAATGAATGCATTGTTCTGCGACCATAGTGGTGCTTCCATATCTAATTGTCAACCAAAAAGAAAATGACACACCTGCAGTTTGTTGTTGTGCTGATGTGAGGAGAAGGAAAAAGGAGGAGGTTCACAGCAGGTTCTCTCAACAAGTGCATTCCTGAACAAGCGACGGCTGCATTTGTACCACCACAGAATACACAATAAAGATTTGTAGACATCCGAAAGACTCGTGGAGTCATACAGCCCTGTCATACCCAGCCCGGCATTTTTCCTGCAGTCCACAGGGGCACTCTGTGTTCTACTGTGCATCAATAATGAGAATACTGCCCAGAATTAGATTAAAACTTATTATGCTGGGAAAGTGTCAGCCTTGCATAGACAGAACAAATACACAACAAGAGCCAAACCAGACTTTCTTCCCCATCTAGCAACAGTTCTGTTGTGTCCTGCAGGTTTTCAGTGTTTCACTGCTCCAACACATCTTTCCATGCTTTAGTTGTCTGAATACATTTATTTGTTCTATGCAGCTCATAAATGCATCATATTTTTAATTAACAACATTAACACATGTAAACCTTTCATTAGCAAAGACCACATGAGGACATAAGCTTGAAGGAGGATGTGAAATGGGTGTGTGGGGTATCGTCAGGCCAGGCAGGTCAGGGTGGGGTCAAGAGATGAATTGAGAAAGCTTGAGCAGGTGACTGGAGGTGTGGTTGAGGCATGGCTCTGCTACCAGCCATTGTTAACCTGTTACCTTCATTTCTGTGGAAAATTAGGACGACAAATATAAACTCAGAGTGTTATTGGAAGACATAAAAAATTCAAACCGAGTCAAAATTTCCCATCAAGATGTGGGTGGATGTTACTACGTGGTTTTCAAATGAATGGAACTGCATCCCTTTTTTATGGCATATTTTTCACTAAATGTATTATAACAGGATATTTATCAGGTTTACAATACCCCAGTTTTGTGCCTGCAGTGATAGAATAAGGCACTTTGGTTACTTTCTACAGTTCGCCATGAGATTGCATCAGTTTTTGTGCATTCACAGACACATTTACTCCCAGACCACCTCTGCGAATCTCTCCCTTATTTAGAAACAAACATAAGCATGTGTAAATATCCTGCTGGGCTCCTGCATTGTTTCCAGCTTCTCTAGTTTATCCAGATCAGCTGTTCAAAGGTTGCTGCCTATAGAAATATCAGGACGTCTCCAAGAAGCTGTCCGTCATGTCTGTGTTTGGAGGAGGAAGAAGGCTCTGAGTCCGCTGTGGGCTGCGCAGCAGGCGGGATTTGACACGTGAAGCACTACATGGACACTAGATAAAATACCTCAGGCTTGTCCAGAGAAACATCTTGCAGAGCTTTGAAGTCAAACTGTCCCAGGAAAAGATCCATCTGTCAATTTCTGCTGCAGAACCACAACCTGATTTCTACATAACTTTCTGAAGCTACACAGACATGCATGTCCTTAAATATTCATGTTTATGGCTATACACAGTAGTCATACATCAATGACTGTACCACATTCTGTTATTAAACTTTAAAGGTTCACATCATGGGAAAGAAAGAGAACATTTCTATTTCTAGATTAAAGCAAGTTATAATGCAAACCTTACTCCAAATATTTTACTGCTAAGTTCTATAACCAAAGATCTACTATTACCTTATCATAGTTATAACTACCTTTAGGTGTATGTGGCAGGACGAAGGAGGGCCCGGGCAGGGATTTATCCCACAACCTCCCAGGTGAAAGCCAAAGTTGATATGATAACATTTATCAAAGGCATTAAATTTGCAATACTGGAAGCATCAAATCGCCATTATATGGATTAAATATTTTTCCATGACTATGGTGGGACGATGCTTTCCTTCCGATTCTATTCCTTTACGAATTTTTGGGGGCCAATTCGATTTAAATTGCAATTCTCATGATTCATCAATAATGCAGATTTTTGATGAGAAAAAGAAATGTTACAAAAAAATCTTTTTCTCAATTTCAACTGGGAAAAAACTATGTGGTATCCAGACCAACATTCTGCTATTTTAATGCCCCTCAAGACAATTAAAACAGATAAATAAAAATAATAATAAAAATGAAATAAAAAAATTATTTATATGTTTTTTTGCATTTATTTGAGAAAAGATAGACTTTTTAACAAAGTAATATTTATTTTAAATTTAAATTGTGAAATGAAAAATCCAGATATTCAATATTTTTACAACAAAAAATCAATTTTTAAATTGTTGAATAAAAAAAATCACAATATTTGATTTTCCCACCTCTAAACATGACTAAACTGATGATTTATAAACAAGACCTTAACATATCAGCATTTTTCTCGGCTTAAAGAAGATATTCTGGTTGTTGAATCCCAGAAAATGGAAAAGTGTGTCTTACATATTATACTATATCAATGTTTGATCAATGTTTTTATTTTGGACTGAAGACTGAATCAGTGTACTGTTACCTACTTAACCTTTTAAAGCCTAGCCCAAGAAAAAATGGGGAGAGAAGTCAAATTTTTAAAATCTGAAGTCTTTATTTAGTCCTTTAACAAAATGTGGGGAAAAAAAGACAACAATTTTTCTTTGCATATCTACTGTAACATGTCAAAATTATTAGATTGAATTAAAACATTGAAGTATCACAACAGGGTTTTGTGAGAAGTTTTTACCAAAAAATAATGCAAATTGTCCCAGAAACAGTATGTTTCACAGTATGTTATAGAGTTAAAATGAAAATAATAACCCAAAACTAAGCCCGTCATGTATTTTTAACTTCTAACCGAAGTTATTTTTGCACGACACTGTAGCAGTGAATGAGATGTCGTGAGAAGAGGTGAAGGGGGTGAAAACGGTTTTATAATCCCGATTGCAAAAGCATCACCAGACTAACACCACCCGCCCAGCTGTGCGCCACGAAGACACCAAATCAATGTTAAATGCTGGTAAATGTACATGCTGATCAGAGTTATGGTACTTATGACTACCGTATGTTTTGGGGGCTTTTTAGTGAAGCTGTAACATTTTCTGCTGATTAGCAACATAGCATATAGAGATCGCTGCTATTGTTACATCATCTATCATCCAACAGTGTTTTCTAGCCATTTTGGGGGATGTCAAGCAAGATATTCTCTGACACCATGGATAAAATCCTCAAAATATGCCTGAGTAATGTATTCTGTTATGAGATCGTCTGTGTGATACTGGTTCAACATCAAAGGCTGTTGACACAATATCTCACATCCCATTACGATAATCACTGTGACGTTTTATTTCTTCACCACTGAAATTAAATCAAGCATGTTAAAGTTAAACAATCAAAGGAAGTGTCTCATATTAAATGGAACACTGATGCAGCCGTGATCCCGCGGTCCTCACGTCCAATCACATCATTCAGTTTCATGTGATGCAGCTGCGGCAAACAGCATACGCAACAATATCCTTCAAACGTTAACAATGCATGACAGACTGGGTTAGAAGTGGCGGAGAGCGTGACAATCAGCTGACAGCAGCTGGACAGGCTTTTGATGGGGCATTGATGGGGGTAAGTAGGGGATAGGGATGCCTCAGCTTAAGGTGAACTGCTGATGACTGTTAGCCAATCAAATGCGAGCGTGCAGGCAAGTATGTATGAGCCTGTCAGGCAGAGAAGAGATGCCGACTGGAACATGCTTTATCTTCAACCGAGGGATCACACATGGAGGCTGAGAGGGATGTAATTAACATTTCTATAACTCGGACATGACATCTCAGACGTAAGCAGCCTCATTTTGATTAAATTCAGACAGACATTTTCACTGTGTCCTGGATATAAAATTACAGACTACCATCTTCTGGGAGGGGAGTAATTAAAGGCTGAACGTAACTCTGACTTAGTAGAGCAATGAAGTCTGCATCAACACGAACATCCTCACGAATCAAACTAAACTGGGCTGCCTCATTATAGTCACATAATTAAAGGGAAAAGCAATAATGTCATGATTTATATCATGTGCATACAACCTTCATTTCCCCCCTTGTAACCCACTTATTGTCCACTAAAGGAGTAACAACGCAGCTTTACATCACTGCAGGTATGCAAGCATGTATTGTATGTGTATAAATGTGTAGTATACTTATCTGTGTGTATGTATATGAAATGTGCATACGCATATGTGTGTATGTTTATATCATATGCTGATAAAGCGGGCATGTCCGTGGCTAGTAGGACTGCTTTCCATTTGATTGTTTTCTGATTGTTTTGGGTGCTGATTGAATTTAAATAGCAATATTAGCAATTTGTCATTATTATTGACTTTTGTGAAGTAAAAAACACAACTTTTACGCCAAATATCTTTTTACAGAACTCTTTAGTAAAAAATTATTCTCCTTAGTTTTAATTTTTTTAATTTCAATTTGGAAAACACAACACCGTAGCTAGATCATCATTGTTTGCAACGGCCTAACGCCCAACAAGACCAGTTAAAAAACAGCAGAAAAAAGAAAGAAAACTGAAAACAATTTCATTAAGCACTTTTTTAAAATATGTTTTTTTTTTAATAAAAAAAATCCATTTCAACATGGTGAAAGAAATAAATCACAATATTTATGTGAATAAAATTTTTTACCCACCCATTATGCATTTTATTTCAGCTATTTAAGATCAACTAATTGTATTCAAACACTGATAATTTGCTAGTATTGTCAGACAAAACATTGTTAAACAAAAAAAGAAATTAGATGCGGTTTGATACGTTGATTTTGATTAAAAACATCAAAATATGTTATCAGGACCATGGTAGATTTAGCTTGTTGAGCTGTGGGCGTTCCCAGGATGGGAGCAGAAGGAACATTTGGGCTGATTGTCACTGGAGCAGGAATATTTCTATATTTATCTCCCTGGAAGATTTTAAAATCTCTCATATTTTTGTATATAATTCAGATACATAACAACAAATCTAGTTTTTCAATAAAACAAAAGTTGTCTAGGAAAGGTAACTTTAAATTGCTTCTGATGTGACCTATGGAATCTGATGGTAGGTAATACACAGAATGTGGTACAGTCTATTTTCATTTTATTGGATCATAATCCTCCTGCACCAAACCATCCGTATGCCTTTCCCTCCCCCGAACATACACAGAAGAATGAACAACAGATTAAACACCAAACTGATTAAATACATAAAACTTTAATAAGAAAAGCACTGGGATAAAAACTCATACTCACATGCATACATTATATTAATCAGCTAAATAGGCAAAATAGGGTTGTAGTTCCTTTACACCAATGATGTCGTGAGCTCTCTCTCTACCAGTACATGCACTGATTGACTCCCTGCTCTGCCTCTGCTCTGTCTAATCTGCTCC
>JBBBVT010000014.1:2071118-2087015 GCA_037177035.1 Craterocephalus eyresii
CAAATAAATAAAGCCAAGTATTAGCCATTGTAGAGAGACAAAAAGGAGGAAAACATTTGAGTCCTGCTGACAGGCGTTTCAAGCGTTAGGTGCGTCAAGACCGTTTTTGATCCAAAATGGCAAGCTTCTGATTTGGGAGCGTCCCAACTTTGAGCGGTAAGAACGTCTCGTCGCTTTTGGTCTGAACGCACCGTTAAACTTATATACCTCGGCGTCTCCATCAGGTCGACCCCACAGAGCACGCAGGGCCTCAGTGTGTTTATACTACAGCATGGGTAAATGCACCAGGTCGCCTTTTCTTTTCTGGACGCTGGTACCGGGCGATAATCTTCACAAGGCGCAGTTTTTTCAGTGATACAACATAAAAGTTTACTATCTACTGATTCCGCACATTGCTCAGTTTGTTAGATGAGCTGCACAGTCCGATCATTTTCCACGTGAGTCTTTTTGGTGGATTTTGAGCCACATATCACCAACATGCCTGCAGGATCAGTGACGTAAACTGTCATCAGATCTAGATACTGTAAATTCAGTTTTATGTTGCTTTTGCCTGCAGATTAAAGGTAGTAAAACATCCTGAAACTGGTATCGCAGACCGACCAGTCACAAGGGAGAACTTCCACCTAGCCAGGATGCACTTAGAGCCTCTGCAGACCCATGCAGACACTCCAGCGGTGACACTGTAGCCCCCCTGATGCAGACAACAACAAGTATAAACTCAGCTTAAAGCTGAGGGAAAATATTGTCAGTCCCACTTAAAAAACATCATGTAGCAGTAGCCAGTGTATGTGTGTGTGTGTGTGTGTGTGTGTGTGTGTGTGTGTTAGAGAAACACACTCATCTCCTTTCTTACTACGTGACCCTCCTTATAAAGTCCTGCCCACCCTCTGGCGTCCTCATATCTAAAAGTCTAGCTCCGGCACTGCTCTGAAACACACACACACACACACACACACACACACACACCAGGTTCAACATCATAAACACTTGCAACATACATGCGTTCAGCAATTGAAATGCAATTAATTTCTCTTTATTTTGTCGATGCTGTGCAGCCGATTGATTTCCAGCTGCTCTCCGGAGCCTCCGGCCAGGCAAGCCTCTCCTGCTGCAAAACTCAGGCTGCAGAGAAAACCTGATGCTAATCATGATAAAGGGTAGAAAGGGGGCAACACAACCCACCCCCATCCTTTTCTCCTTCTCCCTCCGTTGTTGGAAATTGTACTGATTGTGCTGCAATATGTCGCATGACCACAGCCAGGACTGCAGACCGGGGAGCTGTGGCTCCCATGCTTATTAAATCAATGCTGTGCGCCTCTTGAAGCAGTGTGTGGACCTACATGTGTTCATCACTGCAGGCTCTCTTGACACAGAACAAAGCTTCGGCTCGCATTTGTTACTCATCTAAAAAAACAGCAACAAAAAAAAAACCTCTTTTGATCCTACTTGACGCATTTGCCTAATCTCATTCAACGTGGGAATAAAACAACCATCTGAATGTGTTATCTGGACATCAATTCAAACAGAGGCTTTGATATTAATGAGGAAGTCCTCATTAATATTCATGCATGTTAACTTGTGCATGTTGACTTTTATTTGCTGCATCGCTTGTGGATTTTTGGAGGGACACAACTCTTTCTCCACAGTCTCATCGGGATTTTCTGCAGCAGAACTTAAAGTGGCTCGCGGGTGTTGTGAGGATTGAAGTGAGAGGCTATTGAGCTTGTTTGACTGTTGGCTGGGCTGAGTGAAGGATCTGCCCCCAGACATTTGCACTACAGTATCCTGCTGACTTGCTCACACTGCCATAGAAACAGGCTTCTTGAGTGCAGTGGAGGCTCATTCTGCTCAGGAGCAAGCAAGGAAGAGGATCGGAGAGGAGAGAGTGAGGAGGGGAGGTGAAAAAGAGAAAAGAGAGAGGCAGAAAAGAGCAGAGTAACAGAGGGACAGGGAAGTGAGAGTGAAGGATCAACAGAAGGGAAAAGTGAGAAGCGCTGCCACTGGTGAGTACACAGCTGTCACAGCGGATTGAATCAGAGCTTCACATCTGATGCTTTTTTTTCTCCTTTCATGGCTTTTGAGGATTGATTTCTCCGGCTCGGGGTTCAGCGGCGCCGATGTGCTGCGAAACAGGTTGCAAGGGGAGGATGTGAAAGTGAGATTTGTGGTGCTTACTGTATGCAGCGGCTTCTTAGTCGTCCGTCCGATTCTTTTCCCCTGACAAACTTCTTTTTTGTCTTTTTTTACCACCACCATTACACTCCTCTCTATCAATTATGAAGCAGCATGTTAATATTTGATTAGAGTCTGCAGCTGCACTTTCCACCTCTATCACACACACACACACACACACACTTTGTCAGTTATAATCCTATGAGATTATTGAGACATTGATTTCTCTTCTCTACAGGTTTGTATCAATTATTGAGCAGGTGAACGGAGCTTCACGGCTCCACCTGTTCAGCAGAGGTGAGGAACGCGCTCAGCTGCATAGCGTAAAATGTTAAGTCAGGTCTTAACACACACTGCTTCTTGTGTGTGTGTGTGTGTGTGTGTTTTCAGTTTTTCTTTTTTTGCCCTCCTGCTAGGTTTGATCATCTTGCATTATGACACTTTGATTAGGCGGAGCTGTGGGGCTAATATGGAGCGAATACAGCCTGAGTGTGAGGAAATGGTGTTATTCTGATCCCCGTCTGCCATGCTGTCACTTTGGATTTAAAGTGATTCGGTTGTGATGACAGACGATGATTTCTGCTACAACTTGTTGTATCTCCATGGTTCCCTCCCCTCCTCCTATTGTGCAGTTTTACGTTTATTTTCCTTCCTCCTGCAGTTTTATGGAGACGGTTGAATTAAACAAATCCTGCTTTGTGATGGTTCCTGCTATGGCTGGACCCTGTGGCCTCCAAGCAGTCTGTGTGTGTGTGTGTGTGTGTGTGTGTGTGCAGATATACATGGCCACACTGTGACCGCTGCATGCATGCATGGGAGTGTGTGTATTGTGAGCGGCGCTGACATGATTGTGTGTGATCAGAATAGCCGCAGGGGTCGTTTGCTCTCCCTTTGTGGGCAGATATCATGATTTCTGGCATTTTGTCCTCCTTCCTCTCTCCTGAGACATGTTTATGACTTCTTGTTAAAATGTCAGTCAGTAGGGCTGGACTGTAAAGTGTCCCTGCAACTGGGGCTTATTGTGGGAACAATACAGCAAACTGCTGCGATAAACCTGCTAAAGCACCCAGGAGAGAGACTTCCAGATGTGTGAGATAACACTGAGCTCTGCTAAGACCTTTCCTTTCCTTCCAGGAACCATTTGTTTCAGTACAACATAAAAAATTTGGTGAATTTTGACAGCTGTGCAAGCCTGGATCGATACTCTGCTTCTTCATGAGGGAAAACAATGTTTCTCTTGTAAACAAGAGTATATGCCGTGCTGACAATGATTGCTCTTGTACGGCGGCTGCACAGGCAGCTGATGGTAAATCAAGCACCTGAGGGAGCACAATCGGGCGTTTATGAGTTGGCCGAACGCTGCACCTCAGAGAGAAGCTGCAACAGGGAGGGAAACGAGTTCTCATCGCTGAAACCCCTTTGGTAAATTACCTGGAAATGCAAAGCTCCGAGGCTAAAGTCTCTTATCGAATCTTTTCTTTCAGTTCACTAAAGCCTTTTCACACGTGTACCAAAGCGTAGAAATGATCTTGACAGTATCTGGAGGGGCTGCATGTCAGTAGGCGACAGAAAGACAGGACTTTGCTTTTACTCTACGCTGCATCTATGTCCACTCTCCTTTGTTCTTGGTATGGTGGTTATGTTCAGCTACGTGCAGTAAAACCAGCCATCACTCCGGATAAGTCTGCAGCCGTGTCTGCCATGCTCAGTGTGCTAGAAACCAAACAGTGTGATTCCCGCACTCTTCCTTTTGGATCATGTCTTGTTTCCTGTGTGCTCCGCTCTGCAGCTCAGATCGCATCAACATTCTAACACATGTCCAAACACTGTGAGTTTTTTTTACTTCTGTATGACTGAAACCTCACTGTGAACCCTGCAAACCCTGTAGAGCACATTTAGGGAGCTATTTCCAGGCCATTTAACGCCGTGCATGCACCGGACCTTCTGCTGGCATTAATGTTTCACCGTGCGATGCAGCAGAGGTGGAAAGACTCACCGTCACTTTTGTAATGTAAAGTGCCTTTTAAATTAGTTATCAGCTTCTTGTTTCATATTTAATTCAAGATATTGTCACTTTTGTGGTGGTAGATTAGTAACAGATAAACCGTTGTGGGACGCATAAAAGTGTACGCTGTGTAGTAGATTGTGATTAGAAGCATTAGTTGTTTATTTACTTTAGACCACAAAGTTCCTTTCCCATTATTCCGGAGAATCTTTCTTTTATCTTCCTGAGACAGCACCTCATATAACTGGGTTTCTTGAGATCATGAGATTATTAAGGTGAGCTGAGAAATGAATCATTACTCCTTTGGACTGGTCAGAATCTGTAACAGAAAGCAAAGGCATCCTGTGTATCCTGTTTGCTTCCTGCTAATGGCTTTCCTAAAGAAAATGATGCGTGTTATGATGGCAAAAGTATTTCAAACATTGCTGCTCTGGGCATCCACAATCAGGAGCCTTTGATTTCTAGAATATCCCAACTTTCTTGGGATTCTTATTTGCCAACAGACAGGGAGAGGTGATGGTGGGTCGAACCACAACACTCCGACACCAGGAGAGAACATTTGTCTGATAGATCCAGGAAAAATGCTCTATATCAGACATAGACTGTGTTTACATGGCATCAATATTCCCGTTTCTGAAACTTTTAGAGTTCCCTGTTTACATGTGTGAGCTGTTACTCCTGTTTACATGACAGCTGCATCAATTGGAATATCCTGACAAACAGTGCTGCACGTAAATATGCAGCACTTTCAAGGCAAGGCAAGTTTATTTGTATAGCACATTTCATGTACATGACAATTCAAGGTGCTTTACATACAAACATTGGAAACATTACAGCAAGAAAGCAATCAAAAGAATTAAAAACAAAAATAAAATCACAAAATAAGAAAATTAAAGAAAGAATTCAGATTCTTCCTGTATCTATAGACATGACAGAAGGCACAATAGCAGTCTCCTTTGCTTGCTACCACTTTTTAACATCTCATACCAATTTCGATACTGCAGCCTTGAGGATTAGCCGATATTGATCCAAAACTATTAGTTTCTTTTTGCCACTCTAAAAATTGTTAATGATACTAAAATGTAATGTAATTGATGCTAACTTCTAAAAATGTCACAGTAACTGTACAACAACTTTCCTGGTCCCCCCAAAAAAAGAAGGAAAATATGCGATAATGGAAGTCATTAAAGCTCATCATTTAAATGACCAGAGTCCTCATGGACAGAACATGCAGAACAAGATTTAATGTTCCTTTCAATGGCGATATTCCCACACATTTACATGACCACATATTATGGCTGGAGAAGGAATAACCCAGGGGTAATATTCGTGTTTTTAAAAACCAGAATATGGGCATTTTTGGGTTTCTGCCAGTGTTTACATGGCCGTGCACAACTGGGTCATTGCTAATATTCCAGTCATGAAACTGGTTACTGGCTGCATGTAAACACAGTCATTAGAGGCTAACACAAGAGGATCGGGATCCACTGTTTGCATACGATGGACTGGAACTTCTAATCTTTTATTTAGTACACATTTTGTGTTTACGAGCGACTCAAGATCGACTGATCATAAAAGATCTCCTCAATGTTACTTGTTTCACTGCAGAAAGTGGATTTTTGGATTTCAAACCTTTATGAGACACTTCAAAATACCAGAAAACACAACACTTTATCCATCATAAACAACTTCATCAATCCACTAGAGGCCTTGAATCAGAGTAATTAGGATAATCCAGTTCAATCATGATTGTGATGTTATTATTTCACATCAAAGTTGAAGTGGAGAATTAGCTAAAGAGCATATTATATCACTCAGTTACACTAAATCTCATTTTTAATTGAGACACACAAAGAAATTAATAAGAAGCTGATGGATTCGAACTGGTCTCTTCTGGTGTGAAAAGGCTGGAAAAGAAAATCTGATCTTATTCTCGAACAAACGCATTAGCATCATCATGTTACGGCGACCATTAGTGCTGCACAGTGGAGCAACCAGCAAGTTGATGGGCAAAACTGTAAAATTTAATGAAGTCATTCTGCTGGAAATTGCCTCAATACAGATTCTTAGCATGTGTTTAGGGCTCTGCGGTCTCCTGACCGAGGAAACCCCTCCTCTCCCTGCTGCTGTTACCACTCATTTCATAAGGTTTCGCATGTTTCACCTCCACAACCTGCCACCGTGATGCACAGACATTAATTTGTTTCCAAAAGTACTGACTTTGGATGGGTGAGAATGTACGCAGACAACTTTTTTCCCCCCATTTTCTTTAACAAGTTTTCAAGCTGTTTTTCTCTCTCTCCTTTTTTAGATAAAAAACCCTATAAAATCCACCTAAATTGCAGGTTGCAAAGCAAATAAAGAGAAAAATGTTGAACACCTTCAAGCTACTGTGTTGTCAGTCCATCCATTTTCTTTGCCTGCAGGGTTGCAGGTCACACCTTGGCCAACATGGTGCACCAACAAAACAACTAGTAGCGCTCACACTCGCTCCTGGGGAGTGCTTAGAAAAATTATTTAATCTAACGTGCATGTTATGGGACTGTGTAGAGAAGCCAGAGTACCTGGACAGAACGGGAAGAAGGTTTGAAGGTTTGAACCGGGAACCTTTGTGCTCTGAGGCCACTGTGATGTGTTAAAATCAATTAGATTTGGAGTGGGATGTTTTTTCATATCTGCAGCTGTAGCCTGGAGAACAACGCACTGCAGCAAAATGAGGGTTAATGAAAACCAGAGCAGAGGAAACCTGACAACACTGAGCTCAGTGCAGCCTCCCAGATTTAACCAGATTCATTCATCCGTTCATCGATGAGTATACTTCTGATCGATCAGTTGATTAAAAGCTTTTTACAGCCTTATGAGGACCGGGAGGGACTTTAGGGTGAAAGCTCAACATCTCATGTCTTTGTGTGACAGTTAATTTGTTTCTCACATCAGTGAAAATAGATCACTCTGATTTGGCTTTGCAGCATATTAAATCTGTTCTTTTCAACCTGAAAGGCCAAATAAAAACACAAATGTGCGAAACAGTCAAGATGATTTATCAATTTAAAACAAAATAGATTTTTGAGTCGGAGGCGGTGCTTCTTTTAGGCTAATGGGATCTTGATTAAGAGACCACAACCATGATTATGTTTAGATGATGTACGAATCTGCTGCATCCAGCCGCCTCCTCCTACCGCTGTGGCCTTTGTAGATTGACAAATAAAGTATTTGTTAGAGGGAACACTTTCATGAGGCATATTTTCCTCTCCTGCTTGTGGGTATATTGGGATTTATACTCCGTGTATGGCACATGATTGATAACAACGCTATAGTTGGACGCCCGGATGTGAATACAGGCTGTGTCCACAGAGAGAGGAGTTAAGGTTTTTTATTGTTTGGATGTAATTTCAGCATGGGGCTGGTGTTTAGGGAACCAGACAATGCTCACATTTTAAAGAACTATTATGGTATTTTCTGATTTTCTCACTGACACGCCCCTGAGACGTCTGAAGTCCTGACATCTGGGAATTAGCTGCTACTTTCAAGTTTAATAATTAGGTTTAAGATAGCTTTAGCATCCTGATGATGTTGAATCACAGATGCACGGAAGCAAGTGTGGAAAGACCCCAGAGGCTCATCGGAAATTCAGATTCAGTACGAATTCAACCATTTGTGATTGTTACGCTTTAAATGTGACTGATGTGCTTTACTTCCTGTGTTGTGTTCATATTTACATGATGCTGTCGGGATGTTCAGGTCTGCTTAAGCTTGGCACCATAACACCCACCACCGTTACCTCTGATCTAAGTTTCACTGGGAGCAGAAATGACGCTGATGAAAACATAATAGCTGATCACTTTAACCACTTGTGATCAATTCAAGGAAATATTTGCATTTGGGGCAACTATCATGTCTTTCATTCAGAGTTGTACCATCCTGTGAACATAGAAACTAGGAAAGTACATTTTTTGTTTTAACAAACGTGTCCGAGGTGGTATGAATAATAAACAATCCGGACATTCTCTGGTTTTATACAGACATTTTTCTCAGAATGGCAAGCATGCGATGCGTTGCATAAAGTGAAACTCAGCAGCGACATCATGCAGCTTCCTGAAAAAGTTCTCAGGATACTGCTGGGCAACGACAGCTCCAGAAATGTTCATAACAGATGCCATTGCACCACCAAACCTGTCAGAACGCAGAGTTTTGAGCTTAGAAAGTTACTTGTATGTCTTAAACTGGTTCCCAAAAGCAATTAAATCTGAAAATCCACCATTATGTCACTGTTTACAACCCAAAGCATAACTCCACCCAAGGTTTTTTTTTTACTATAAGGACTTTCTAATGAAGGAGATTATAATAGGAAGAAGGCAAGCAGCAGCCTGATACTGTCATTTTCAGCATCACAGGTTATTAGAGTCTACACGTTACACACTGGAAAACTTTTTATCCATGTTAACTCAGGAATTAAAGGTCCTAAAGCTAATGCACACTTTTGAGGGTGGAGCTTACTCCAGTCTGACCAGTGACGTTCACCACCAACACATCTTACTTTTTACCTTCAGTCAACAAAGAAATCCCAAAAATAATGATCTGAAACTTTTCCTGAAATGATCCCATTGACATATTTGATTTTGTTTTTGTGTTTTCGAGTATAGTTTTCGTTACATCCAGGTTTCTACACAATTGCTAACTGATTCTTGCTATCTCCGAGCGCTGCCCATGGCTCCACCTCTTCATTAACACTGCCAACAACAGTGGTGGATTAGTGTTACTCAGTGTGATGCACCTTTTACAGCTATAACTGTAAAAAAAAAACATCGTCTCCTTTTAAAGTTCAATTTTCCACCATCTCCTTCTCTGTATGTTTGTTTACGTAACAGGAATTAAAGCAACGGCTTCATGCCTTCTTGAGCAGCAGCGTTATACGCCTGCCATATGGACGGCATTGGCAGGTATATTTTTAATATTTTTGTGTGGGCACATGTTTCTTGTAATGATTCGATTTTCCAAAAAACTGAATCACTGTGGGGATGTAGCCTCGGGCTGCTGTTTCTTTCTGCAACGTCCTCTTGAGCAAGTGTGTTTGTGGTGCTGTTTTAAAAGCAGACAAAGGTACATTTGTATAAGTAGAGAATTATGAATTATGAGCTGCACATTTGTCATGTATACTTCCTTTTAGATATTAAATGTAGAAGAAAAGTAGTTTTTCCACAACAAAAAAGCCAAAATAAACTCATAAATAGTCATATTTGCTTAGCAGCGATGTGTCTCACGAACCTCCTGAGATCCACCCGGGGAATAGTTGTTTGAAAAAGTCATCAAAGCACAGATGGGGACAGAAATAAAACAAGCAGCAGGTCTTTCCATTTGGCAAACAAGGATCTAAATTTAGGTTTCTTTAAATGGTCGATAGCGGTAGTTTCCACTTTAACGGCTGCATCCAAGAATGGTTTGAAGGAGAGAAAGTGCCTCTGGTAACGTAACACTGTAGTATCACTTACAAAAAATAGCATACTTGCATCATTGATGCATGCTCAGTATTTTAATTTACTTTCATTTGTACCATCAAATAACAGAAGAATGTGAAAATAATTCTAAAGAAAGCAAACGATTAGAAGAAGAAACATGCTTCTAAACAGGTGAGAAAGAAGGAACACTGAGGGAGGCACTTTGCTTTGATGCGCTGGGCTGACAGGCGAGAAGAGGAACAGTTTAACATTAAATACGGGGAGGGCTGGTCCGGCCGGTGACCTGAGCCAGAGGTGCTCATTAATCACCATCCCAGCATACGGAGAGGATAAATACGCAGATTCAGCTCCTTTTCTGAGCAGCACCGGACCTGCTTTCAGTCCGATAACGCTTCCCTCATGATAAAAGCCTTCGTGTTTTCCGTGCTCCTTGTTAACAGCCGAGCTATAACGCCTCATGAGACGACATGCTTCCCGGCACACGCGGCCCAAATGTCAGGGCACGCTTGATTTAGCAGCTTCAGAGTGATGGATGCATCATGTCCTCATGCTGACTCGTTGTTGCCGCAATCGTTCAGGACCCTCAGGCCAAAGGTCACGTCAAACCCAAGTCCCCCCTTCCCACCCCCCACCCACATCCTCAAAGAAATTTGATGGGGTGGCATTTTTATCCAGTGGAGGGGAAATGTTTTGTGTCTAAGTAAAGATAGAAAGAACATAAATGACTTCACATCAACAAGTATATAAATGTTTTCCATTTTTGAATTGCTAGTAGCTTCTGGATGCTTAGGCTCGACAGCTTTATCCATAAAATTTTAGATTAGAAGACTGTAAAATATCCCATCACAGTTTAAATAGTAAACAATTTTTAACACAACCCTTTTATTATGTTTTTGAACCCTCACTGCACTGACCATATATATTCAACAAACCTTTTAGATGGTAATCACTCTTATAATCTAATTATAAGATACAATATTCCTCATTATTAAAAGCTCAATTAGATTTCGATGGAAGAGACTCTAAATGCTAATTATATAGATAATAAATTACACAAAGTAGTATTAAAACGCAGAAATAAATAAAAGTTATATCTAAAGACAATAATCTGTAAATGAAAGTAAAAAAAATCATATGGACGGACAAACAGACAGAAGGACATTGGAAAGCAAATGACATTAGTGGGGTTGTTTTGCACAGAAAGATTTGAATTTTAGGGAATTTTGATAGATAGGGAAATCAGGATTGTACAGTGCATTAATATCTTTATTGCAAAAGCAATATGAAATAAAAATAAAACTATAGAAAATAAATGCTTGGAAGAAAGGCTTTTAAAACAACAATAAATTATACTGATGAATAACTGAACCAAAAATAAGTCTTCAATAATTAAGACTTTAATAAGTCTTTTTAAAATGATAATTAAACTACAGATTGATAATAGATAATTTGCATTAAATGGAAAAATATATATGTAATGCATGTAATATGTAACATAATGTGCAATAACCTGCATCAAACCAGTAAAATATAAAACAAACTCATCATCACAGCATCATGATCTCTGAATGGCTGCCGTGGGACACAAGGAAAACACTGTTTATTACCTAAAACTCTCAGAGGTGAAAATAATTGACTTGTTCTGTATCTCCATATTCAATGAAGTATTCAGAGTGTCGATACTCCCGTCCCTCTTTAAAACGGCCCCATGGACCGATGAGCTCTGATGTTGGCCTCCACCAGTCCTGCAGCTTCCATCAGAGACGGAGCATCTCTTATATTAGAATTGATTAACTTCTGATGCTGAAACAGCATTTTTTTCTTAAATATTCAGTCTGGGTTTGCTCTGATGTTCCACTGTATCAACAACAGATCCATTATTTTCAGTGCCAGGCTCAGCTGGTGGCCTTCAATGGTGTGGCACTGTCTCCAGTAGCCTGCTTCTAGCCTAGCAGCAGCTGGGACAGCCCCGTGCAAACTTATATAAAAGATGGATTTTGGGTCAACTTAACTATTTCAGAAAGGAAAATTATTTGGATCTCTTATTTTTTTAAAGCTGAATTATGTTAGCATTTCCTTTTTATCCAATCCAGAACAGTTTACTGTATCTGACTTAACATAGTGGGCTGCACTGCATCAGGATGAGTTCAGATTCAGCTGGGGTGGGAGGGGGTCGCGCCGTGGCTTTCTGTGTGGAGTATATATACTGTATGCGCTCTCATGTAGTACTCCAGCTTCCTCCCACCGTCCAAAGACATGTCAGATTAGCTGATCACTAAATCCTCCCTTGAGTCTGTGTGAGCTGGACCGGTGAACCTGTCTATAGCATCTATGGCTGTGGTAGGCTCCAGAGACCCAGCATTGGTGTAAACTGGAATACTGTAGAAATGAAGACGTTGACTGAATGTATCTTCAAACGTACCTGAAAAATCTGTACACATCATAATTTGAATGTGAAAAACTGACTTTTGTTTTTGGACCCTGTGCTTCTTGTGTCTCTAAATGATGCTAATGCATCTTTCTCAGATCCTTTTTTACATTTCTTCGCTGAACAATAAAATATAAATAAAATATTATGATGTGATGAAAACATAATTGCCTTTTAAACAAACTGCTAAGTATTCTTTGCCCTCACAGCCTCTGGTAAACAATCAAATATATTTTAATGGGCTTTTTAGAATGTGTCAAATCATTAACAGTGAATTTATGCTTCTCCCATAAATTCTTTCCCCACATGACATTAGGAAAATATTGTCTCCTCCTGCTGCCTCCACATCACTCACCGTCTCTCTCTGCACATGACAGCGCGGCTGCTGTTCATATTTATTCATCATTATTAACAATGCAATATTTTAAAGGAACGGTGCATCCTGACTGAAGCTACAGCTCTCACCAGGCAGCACCAGGCACTTCTGCCCCTAATGGATGTAGCACATCCATTTAAAATCCCTGGTGATGAAAATTACTGGGACTGAAAATGAGCTTAAGATGTTTTTACAGAGCCAGTTTGCAGCCTATTAGTTTTATTGCTACCTCTGAAAATTAAGATATCCAAGCAGAGGGATACAGGAAGCACGGAGCAGATCGATAGAGGTCCTCTACCCTTGTAATGCTGTAAATTGCTCGCCTTCATTATGCGATAGCATCGTGTAGTCCACCTGCTCCGCTAGCTCTCTGGTTCTTGTTCTGCAGAACTCTTGTTTTATAACTCTCCCTTTCTTCCGCATCTCATACAAAACAGGTTATTGTTCTTCAGATCTGATGAAATTTATGCTTCTACGGGGTAAAAAGGAGAAAAATCATTACTCAGAGTGAAAGGGTGAGCCTCGGATGATGAATCAGGCCAGAAGCAGATGTATCACAGGTCATGTGACTGGGGAATGAGGCGCACGTCTAACTGACAACGAGTGCAATGATGAGGCGACTCAAGGTCGGGGGCTCACAACGTGAACGACGGGGATGCATCCCCGCATGCCACTTCCCTCGCAATCGCCCCCACTCAATGAAACGCCTGAAGGGAGAAAAATAATAATTTCATTTCATGCAAAGGACGTTATCATGTCGTTGAGTCACGGAGATGCGTTTCCATAAACACATAACTTACTTTGCTCTGGTAACAGAATGTTTCCACTCACAGGCAGATCATTTTATTTGATTTACCTGCGCTGTTCATGCTCTCTTTATGGGTTTGTAGTAGACTGATTTGGAACAGCTGTCCATCAGCTGATCAGACTGTAGAGTTTATCAGCAAGGCGCTGGACGTGTTGGGAGAAGCTAGGACGCCATACAGGGTCAAATGTATGGAAAGGGGATGAGAAAAATGAAACCTGTATAAAAATGTAGCACTCAGCTGTGATAAGAGTGATTCTTAATACATCCAAGTTGCTAATTAATGACGTTTACGCAAGTTACTACAATTTAGTAGGTTTTTTTTGTAAGTCATTTGTAATTTTCTAGATTTTGAAATAGCTCATTTTACTTTTACTCAAGTAGATTTTGAGATGGGCAGTTTTAGAATTTAAGCAATGATAAGATAATGACAAGTCCTTGATGCATGCACGTTGCACACACTTGTTTGGGTGGCATTCTCATAGATGATAGCTGGTGCTGGGTAAGAGATGGAGGAGGCAGCGGATTGTCAGGCAGAGCCTTTGAATTCCTGTAGAGGAGATGAATTGCAAAGCGAAGGAAATCCTCGGCCATATCTCAACCTGCTCTTTGTGTTCAAACGCAAGCAAGGCGATGACTCCATCATGTAATGCTGAATGTGTCTGCCCCGCCAGGCAGAGCTGGCAGAGCTCAAAACTTCTTTATCAAATCTACCAAAGTGTGTGGCAGTAAGCAGAACAGGCCTGCATGTGCTTTTATCCATCTGAAGCTAGATTTATTTATTAAAACCATCCTCGTTACTTTTACTTAAATTACATTTTAAATAAAATACTTTTTTACTTTGACTAATGTACATTTTAGACAGTTTTACTTTCCCTCAGGTACAAATAATGTAAAGATACTTTTACTAAATTATCAAATTAAACTATTTGTATAGCGCTTTACTTACACTACATTACGTATCACAAAGTGCTTTATATTGTAAAAACAAAAATAATTAAAGAATATTAAAAAATTTTAAGTGTAAAATCTTAAATGCACTCTCTTTATTCACACATTCATAATCACATACACACACACACACTTACAGTTTTTCAGTATTTTTCTACCTCTGCCTCTATGAAAATATGTATGTATGGCATGTATTTGTGTGCAGAAAGAATGGGTTTTATATGATTTGTGTACGATAAGATTTGTAAATAGATTCAGTTTCATTTGATTCGCCTGTTCATTTAGTAGGTGCTCTACAGGCTTTAAAATGCTGTATTTGTTTTTTGTTTGCTAGAAAAGGCTGCGGATGTATTTCTAACTCTCGTTGTAAACGCAGAGTGGGGCGTCTGACTGGTGGGTCAGCTGCTCGTGTGCAGACTGTTGCAGCGAAACGACACTCAAACAGCTTTTTTCAATCAGACGCATTTTCGCTCAGACCCTCCTGAGTAAAAGCAATCTGACACCCTGAAAGCTGTGCACAGGAAGGAGTTTATGGTCAACAGGCAGGTTAATTGTGTGATAGCACTGAACTGACCTATGCAATAACAGCCTCTGGGAATGCTCCTCCCAGGACTTCTGATTGGCCACCAAACACAACAACCAAAATGACACTTTGTACTGCAGCAGCTTTTTCAGGCCAAAATGTATTAAATTCCTTAATGGGCTTAATATTTAAATTTCCTGGATAGATAACACCCTCTTTTTTTATCCGTAGAGGGGATTAGAGTATATGGAGGCGAGTAGAAACTGCATTTTGATTAACTTTACACTTGTGGAGGACATAACTGGTCTCAGTCCCAACTGATGGATTATTGAGTGTGAGCGCTGGCACCATCTGTGAACCCTTTTAAGCCCAACAGCAAACCGGAATTTTGATGTGGGGTGAGGTGGTGGTAGCGCAGAAGCAGGATGGACCATTTAGGTGTGAAGAGATTCATTTAAAACACGTCAGCTCTGTAAGATGACTGCTCACTCGGGATGCAGGAGAGAGATGATTCATGCTGAAACTTCAAAGACAAACGTCTGAGAGTTCACCAAAGAAATGTGCGCTCTAGTGATCCTTTCATAATCAATCCCAGTGACAGATAACCAGATCATGGTTTAAAACATCAGTTTTGAAGCATTTTAATGAGACAAGGATGTTTTTAGATCACTGGATGGTTGGAGTTGGTGTGTTTATGCTGTCCCAGCCGTACATGTGGGTTATATCTGGGCCGGGCTGGAACTGGTCCCCTGTGTTTCCAGTTACATGGGCCCGTATGTGAAGCTGTGTGAACTGGCTGCATAAACCCCATGAGGGATACAGGTGGGTGTGAACAGGGCCCTCACCATGTCGGGTCCCAGCTGAAAAGATCAATCCAGCTTGAAACCCATTTGGTCAAACACGAGTGAGGACACCCTGGGAACTGCAGACCAACCAGCTTGAGACTCTTATCTGTGGACCAAATTTAACCTTGAGACCCCAGATTTAGTTTGACTTCCGTTTCAGGTTTCTTTTATAGGGTTTAGGAGGATGTTCTGACCCCAGTTATATTTGTCCAGGGAAGATGAGGTGGCAACATTAACAACTGAAAACAGCATAATACAATAAAGATTTATTCACCAATAAATAGAAATGTATGATTTTGGATTATCCTTATTTTATGATTGTATATGTTTTATTAT